>JAVTVY010019963.1:0-81696 GCA_036873755.1 Hanleya hanleyi | reverse complement strand
AGTGTGAACCAATCCCGAGAACTTTTCATAGTGCTTCGAGGGGAACATAATGCTAAGGGCTTTTTGGTTGGCTCAGCCGAATCAGACGCCCCGCTGACGGGGTATATTCTGATGTTGCCGCGCTCCCGTCAGTTTGGCGCCATAATGTGGGGTAGAAATATGGGCTGGTCCTTGGAATAAACCTGGGTTCAAGTGGAGACAATAACCATATCCCCATCTCCGACTGCAAGTAAAGTAATTAGGTCGATACTTGGTATAAGAACGCATTGTTGAGGCTTTTGTGCAGCTGAAAAGGGTCACGTCTAGACGCATTGTTGAGCTCAGACAGGCTATTGTAGGCTTTGTCTTGTGCGTTCTTACACCAAGTATAAACCAGTGATTAGATGCGGCCGTGATGATGGCTATTAAATATTTATGATTTGGGCGCTATGAACGACAAATCTTACATAGCGACATATACGAATGTGGGGGCATTGATAGGATATAAATCTATTAAGATTGCTGGTGAAGTATAACGGAGTGTAATTTAAATCTCTCAGCTCATCAGAATCATTCTTTGAACTTTCATAGGAAGCAGCGAATGTTCAATTCCTATATTAATCAAGAAGTCTACCTCAGAACAGGCATCCAGTTAACCATAATCGTCCATAAAGAATTCTTTATTCTTTATTTGCTGATCACAGCGCCAGTCATCAAGCAGATACAATCAGGCGGAAATAATTAAGTATATATACAAGAATAATTTGATTTACAGAAAAAAATATATATGTAACAATCATGTAGTTATAATTTGAGGAACAGTAATGCCAGGAGCAACAATTTTGCTGGCATTTTACAATAAATTGTTGTCTTACTGACAAATGGATATACCAATATCTGTGTGTAACACTAAAAACGCATATTAGCTATCATTATCTGTCATTCCTGTACCAGTAACACATTTGTCATGTTTAGATGCAGAACCATCAATCATATTGCTACGTGCGCTCATACAATCACGAAGAAACTTCCATAAAGTTTTCACAATGATTGGATCCTCGCACGATAAAAGTCAAATAAATTTGTCTAAAATATCGAGTTGAGAAAAGTTGGCATTCATGCTATCACATTTAAATAGAAATATGTCCCAAAATTTATTACATTCCATTAAAAAATGGAATTCGTCTTCTACTTTACCAGCATTGCAAATATCACATGGACGATTATCTGGTGGTACTTTGGAATATCTACCTTTCTCAATTTGAAATTCATGGCTACTTGTTCGTAGCTTACATAAATTACTGCGATCATCTCGATTCAGAATAGATAAGTAAGGTTCCAACACAAAATTTAGCTTGAAGGTTCTAAATGTTCTAATTTTGTTACCATAAGCTACGTTTGAAGTCGATAAACAGTTGTCCATTCCACCAATTACAAAATACAGAAGAGAAACTTCTTGCAGCTTTGGAATCTAAGCTACCAACAGATAAACTTTTTTTCTGTTCATATAAATGGCTTAGATTTAAGAAAGACAACATTCTTGTAATACCCGTTACCCGGGTCTTTTTTCCTTGCCTGTCCAATTGGAGCAGAAGATGTTTTACAAAGGTATCACCAGACATTTCAACTGAGCGACGCCAGTATTTAAGCATTGAACAAATAACATCAAGTAGCAGACGACGTCGTCCGAGTTCACCTAACACAGCACAGTTTGTACATTTAGAGTTATCCCCCAGAATGTATTTACAAAACTTAAATTTAAATTAAGCCTTTCAAGTGGGTCATACTCAAGAAAGTTATCTACAATTGTTTTTCCAGGATTTTTTTCTTCTTTTTTTCGAATTTTAAAGAATGCCTTGGATGCTTTGCAATTCAGTTGGCGTCCAATCAGTACTCTGCAAGAGAATAGGACATTATCCGTACGGCGATTACATCATCACCTAATTCTTCCTTACCCCTGAACATCTACAGTTCACAGACCGCTAATAGTCTTACTTAATATGTAGTAAATCGGCTGATGTCACAAGGTCATTCATTCCATCATTTTGCTCGCCACAGTGACGGCGAATTTGAGAGGCGGGAAGTCAAACTGACTCAGATTTCTATACAATTTGAACAGATTGTTTTGACATTTTAGAGAGTTTAATATTATATTAATAGTTTGAAATATATCACAATATATTTCACGCCCGGTCAGGTATGATGACCAATCAATGTTCATGGTAAGTTCATAAAAAAGTCCTTATTAAAATCTTTGACCCAAAAATCACAAGGGGCTGGTGACTAACAGGAGAGCAGGTTACCCGAACTCGTGCATGTATACAGGCTCGGCTTCTTATGGACTGTAGAAAATCGGTCAACAGCTTAAATAATTCATGATGTATCACACTCTTCAATTGTTCTTGTTCACTGAGATGTGAACAAATTGATGGTGTTTAATTGGCCAAAAGCTTCGCGTTCTGCGGATATAGGCACAGGCTGCGAGATCGGGCACGTTACGATCGTATTTTCCTATCAGTGTATGCATCACCAATCTTGATAAACCTTGAACAAAAGGGTTTCACGACAAAGGAGACGACTACAATTTCGACATCATAAACTATCGCTTTCTGGACCGAGGGACCTAGATATGGCATACATATTTCGCTTAGTAGAATTTGCTAGATCCTGTGTGAAACGACGATTTTAAACAACGTCACAAGACATTATTGAAGGACAACGTCACAAGACATTATTGGAGAAACAGGGCTATCACCAATCGCCATCACGCAAGGTTTCTCAAATTTGGCTATACATATCCAACACTGATACCAAAATACGAGCGTAACTTGCCAGATCTTTGTGGTTACGTTTCGTTTCCAATTCCTAATAACCCAGGGCTAGGGACCGCATGAACGCCATGTACTTAACAATTTTCCTGGCGCAAATATGAACAATTTATGGTGTATTGTTTTCATGTCGTATTTGAGTGAAATCATCATGCTATTACAGGATCTGAGAAATGCTTCTGATGCGGGTTGGGTTGAGAATGACACACGAGTCTGGTACAATGGGAACTGAGCTGGTCATGCGCAGCATGCCGTTCCACCCCTCCCCCATCCCACCCCACCCCACCCCCGCTAGCCTCACACCGCTGAAACGGCACGGGTTCGAGCCCCGCTGGTGCATGTGTGAAGGTTTGCCAGTTACTTGTCGACATGCCGTGGTTCTTTCCGGGTACTCCGGCTTTCTCCACCAACCAGACTGGCTGTCACCATAGGAGTGAAATAACTCTTGAGTGTGACATCAAACAAAATACCCCCACTCAACCCTATCCTACATATGCCCCCTTGAACCAATGACACATAACCAGCGGTAATAAATATATATATGGTTCTCGTCATATATCGAAATATATGAAACATCAATGGGGAATTGTACTCGTCTCTCTAGTCGTTTTCGATAGATGAACTTCATATTTCTCTTGAGTAAAATAACGATTGTGCTGCAGGCCCTGATAAGATTCATTGTTTGCCAGAATCCTCTCTTGAAACCAATATATTATCCATATATAAAACAATTTGTTTGACTAGGAATTTTCTGCCATTATGGCATTATGCCATTGTCATATCGGTGTGAAAGCAAAGGAATGTCCTGGCTAAGAGTGTCCATTTACTATAGAAACTAAGGACGGACACTTATCTTTAAGGAGGAGAAAAGCGTATTAGCTGGGTTAGAAGATACGACAGGACACTCTTAGCCACCGGATTTTCTAAGATAAGATAAGATAAGATAAGATACTTTATTTATTGTCGGTTTTCACAAACAGTAAAACATTAGCGCACTAAGGAGCTATTATCACCGACATTAAAGAAAGAACAAATAAAAGGTAAAAGACAGTAAAAAAGAAGAAAAAAAAGGGAAAAAACTCCACACTGGTCGCAATATCTGGCCGTAATCATACAGATCCAGGTAACTACCTTCTTATCTCATTGACTAGTTGTGTGTGTAAAACAATTGATGGCCTTGCTATGTATCCAGAAATTGAGAACAAAATTCAGGGCAGCATTTAGTCTACTACTCTGTTCAGTATCAAGATCAACAGCTTAGTCGAAGTTTTGACTGAATCCATTGAATGTTCACTCTTTGTGTTACAGTTCCGTACAATACGATTTGATAAACTTGATGTCCAGAAAATGGCGTAGTTCTTCAGGGTCAAGACAAATTGCATATTTCAGAAAGTGTAAACCACCGTAAATTTCCAAAACTGTTATTAGATGGGGCTGATATTCAGAAGTCGAGGTCTTCATGCTCTTAGGGAACTTGTTTGATCACTGATTAACGTTTAAATTCCATATAAATTGCCTGAAAGTACAGTGCATAAAGGCTCTTGATTTGTTGAGGGTGGCCAGATAGAAGTGTAGGAGAGATCAGAAAACACTTCTTCACATACACCGACCAATCGTTCGTTTCAGACCTCGTTGTGACTCTATTGTTTACATAAGTGCAAGCCTAACTTGTCGCTTTTATATCCAATTCTTTTATATCCATCAAGAAATAAGATTTTGTCTCGGAAAGTTGACAACATATAGGGAAAATTGTGTTGAAACAGATGATCTTGTTTTGAAACACCGAAGACTCAAGCTGTCTCTGAAAGATGTAACGAATTTGATGCCAAATCCTGCATATATTTGTGTTTTTTAGCCTAAGCATATAGATATTCAATCAAGGAAACCGAGTCTTGTTCCACCTGTTGGAATTAGTATTGAACCACATATTGTTGCAGCCGGCATTTGTCTTAAACAGATTTTATCTAACTGTTGCCATTGACAGCTAGCCACACCACAAGTAGATATTACACCGGCGAAATTTAAAAGTCTCACACAAACCATTCTGTGTATCGGCAAAAACAATTCTACTGAAAGAATCATGTAATATATATACTGATGGTTCCAAATATGGTGACAAGAATGACATGTGCTACTATATTTGGATCCAAAACAAACACACATCGATTATCAAACAATATTCCTATTTATACTGCTGAAGCCAAAGTTCTGTTGACGGCCTTGGAAGGTATTGGTTTAAGCAATGAAAAGTATGTCATAGTCTCAGACTCATTGGCATGCCTTCGGGTGATCAATCACAGTTCTTCAACTCATCAATTCATCCGGAATATTCTAGAATTTTATTTAATCGTAGATTTGAGCAGCAGTTTAATATTGAGTTTTGATGGTTACCTATTCATGTTGGTATCGCGGGAAATTCTGATGCTGAAACAAATACAAATACAGACCTTGTATCCTTGCCTATATGAAAAATCTGGTTGTCTTTATTAAATGCTGAAATTAGCAAGAAACTTCATGAACACTTCACGATAACTATAGGTTACTCATCTTTGTAGTCAGAATCGTTTTGGCAATAATCAGGCGGGTTTTTTTATGGACATTCTTAAGGACAATTATTAAAAAACGTTGTTCAACCATGTCATAAAGAAACACACATTTTGAACAACTATATAGATTTTAAGATTGTAAGAGATTCGTTTTACCGAATTCCTAGTTTAGAAGATCTTTTTAGTTGGGCGAGAGAAGATGGGATTTTAAGTTATTTGAGAACTACCGGTTTGTTGAATAAATTCTTAATGAATGTACCAGCTCTCAGCGATACGGATTTGATATTTTTGGAACATCATGATGTCTTGCTGGCATCATTGAAAACTGTTGACCGCTTCTCTCTTGCAGGAAACAAGCCTATGTTTATGTATACTATGATTGTCTTTTTGAATTTGGTGCCAATACTGTTACGTGGAAAATGGAATAGGTCTTTGGATTATGGACGCGGATATTCTCTAATGGACGACGGCTGGATTATGAATGACGGACTAGACGCTTGTAATCTATCTCTTAGACGGTTGTTGACTTACCTTATTTTCGTCCTTAGAATTTTATTTGATCGTCGCTATATAGCTGAAATATTGCCGAACGCGACGTCAACTCTAATTCTCTCTCTCTCTTTCTTGTCGTAGAGAGTGGTTGATTCTAGGATTGTGCTGAGAGTCGACCCTATTCGATCTGAGCCTTCTCAATTACATTGATATAAGTAACTAGATAGATCTCAGAGTACTAATCAATTCTTTTCTAGCCGATGGTGACAACACAATATGTGCTCATCCTCAGGGAAGAAGAGTTCTTAGTGCAACATTCCCTGGCCGCCCCGAAACACATTATAGTATAACGAAATTTCGCATCCATATGCATTATGTCTATGCGCAGAAAGTAGAAGGGGTTAAGAGAGAAATAAGTTAAACCATGTGTGGACTTTTAAGGTCAATGTCTCAAGTTTAGCTCCGAATGTTAGAATCTTGTCGTTTTATCGAACATTGTTGCTTGACCCCTGCATGGAGTGGTTTTAATTAAGATGAATTCAATTGCGACAGTAGTCTATTTACAAGTATTCATATGGCAAACTGAATGCTCATAACACAAAGTGTAGGAATAGGTATAAGATAAGATCAATGTCTTACAATGATACACAACACGTATGTCTAGTTTTGGTGCTCATGTATACGGCAAATAAATAATTTTTAGTAGCGTTGCTGGAATTTGGTGAACTTGATAGGGCTATTCCAAATGAACATCTACAATAAAAGCGTGGCTGGGATACAAATCATCTCAGGGATCAATTTTGGTTCTTGTGATGTTTTTACTAGTATGTAGTCAGTGGGGTTATATGTCTTCTTGACATCACGTCGTTTTCCGCTACAACCCTTTTAACATTTCGTTTGATTGGCGCTCTTTAGAATATGACCATCGATGATGATCGTGACCGGTTTCGAATATCAACAGCCGGTAGTTTTTTTTGACTTTTCCAAAGGGCATTCTCCAATAATTTAGTCATCGAATAGAACGTGTCGAGATCGGATACCTCAGTGCCAATCGTGTTCCTGGAAATCGTGACTATTTATCAGTCCAATTTGTGTCAAATCTGCATTTAATCGGAAATTAAATGCGGATTTATTGTCTGTCACCCGAAGATTTTGCGTTAAATACAGTATCACGCCGCATGCATATGTCGTACATTCTAGTAATGCATGAACCTGGCTAATCATTATAGCGAGCTTTTATCATTTTCAGTGTTATCTAATTGGATAATATATATATATATATATCAGATCACAGTTTCTCTGGTGTTACGTTTTCGTTCCTTGCGTCTAATTCCGCTCAACCTGCTACGGTAAGTATTTGCTACCACACTGGCCATACTGTTCAAATGAATAGTTGCAGTGCGGAAAAGCTGATTAATCTCTCTATTTAAGTCTTATATTGAATAAGTACTCGAGAAAAGAGCATATCCCAAAAAATCTTACATTTTCACCATGTTTTGTTTTTGTATAAATTCTTTTCGTATGAATGAGAGAATGTAAGAAATAATATGGATTTCAGTTGGATTTTAAGGTTCAGTCAAAAATGTGCACTCAATTTGCACTCAGTAAAAATGTGCACTCAATGTGCACTCAGTGAAAATGTCAATGTCAATTGTCTCGATGAATGTGCACTCAGTAAAATGTGCACTCAGTTAAAATGTGCACTCAACATGCTATCTCAGTAAAAATGTGCACTCAACATGCTATCTCAGTAAAAACGTGTACTCAATGTGCACTCAGTAAAAATGTCAATGTCAATTGTCTCAGTCAATGTGCACTCAGTAAAATGTGTACTCAGTTAAAATGTGCACTCAACAGGCTATCTCAGTAAAAACGTGTACTCAATGTGCACTCAGTAAAAATGTCAATGTCAATTGTCTCAGTCAATGTGCACTCAGTAAAAATGTGTACTCAGTTAAAATGTGCACTCAACAGGCTATCTCAGTAAAAACGTGTACTCAATGTGCACTCAGTAAAAATGTCAAAGTCAGTTGTCTCAGTCAATGTGCACTCAGTAAAATGTGCACTCAGTAAAAATGTGCACTCAACATGCTATGTCAGAAAACAGCAGTGAACATTCAATATATTTGATTATATTTTTACCGCATGTACCACAGATTGAAATTAACCACAAAACTGAGTCTTTCAGTATGCCTATTCCTGGCAATAGAGATAATTTCCCAAATCGCATGTTAAAAGATAGGAGAAAACCTCAAATCCAAAGTATAAGTAGGCTGAAAATCAATTGTTAATTTGAGTTTTCCGTCAGATAGAGGACATTTTAACTGTTCATGAGAGTTTGGAGGGATATATTTAGTTCAAAATCTTTCTCAATTGATATGAATGCTCATTTGTGTAAAACTATCAGTTTTGTTGGTTGACTTGCGGATAATGAGAGGCAAGGAAACCCGTTAAGTATGAACGCAATACATTATGCTCCAGAACATGGCATGTGAATTTCTTTGGATAAATCAATATTTGTAATACCCATGGTATTTTCAAGAGATCTATTTCAATGCTTATCACCACAGGTAGGGCCCGTGGACCTGTCCTAGACCCTACCCCCTCCCCCCCTTTCAAATACCCTGACACAGACTGGTAACATACTATGGTTAATATATCTCTACTGGTTATTTCAATACTGTTGATCAGCTACATCATATGAGATTTCATTTTTCAGCTGGAAAAAAAGTTCATGCAATATCATATTAGCACGTGTCTTGCTTACTTCAGTATATGAAATGAGTAAATATCTTCAAACACCCATGATTTACCACAACATAAATATACATGTAATCATGATAATAGCAAAATAAATCTTACAGTATGATTACAATGTCTTTTATACAATTGACCTATTGAGTCATTGTCCAATTACAATTGTTTTACTGTCATCTGGAAATTGAGAAGTTTGTTATCTGAGGATAAAGTAATTCAGTTACCAGCTGTGGGGTTCCAGTACGTGATACATTATATGTTAACTATGGGAATATCATAGAATGTGGAATAAACACGTATTATCTTGAAGTTCAAGTTAATAACTTGCCATTTGATGTATGAATCGTTCTCAGGAGTCCCAACATCATGAGTGATATATATTTGTATCAGATACTGGCCACTAGTTGTTATTAGTTCAACAGGCACGGTATAAAATGTTTATGTGACAAAGTCGCATGATATTCTCACATTAACACGCCATCTGACAACGGCTGATGCCACAAATATCCCAATTGGGCCGATTGTGTCATTAGTAGTTGGTACAAGGCCTAGCCTCACATATAAACTAGGCAGTTAACCGTTCCTTACTTAAACCTGCCTTCGCAAAAAGTTCAAAGCAAATGCTAGAAATTCTGTGCGAGGCAAGAAAGAGGTCGTGTCTGGCATATTTCCATGAGCGTTCGTATACAAAGGCGTGTTTTCAACGCCTGGATGAATGAGTTTGTATATTAGAATAACATTTGGCAATACTGATTCAAATAAATTTGAGATGTACTTGAACTGAGGGGGTTATGGGTGTATGGCCCTATCCAGTACCGATACATTTCTTGGCATAATTCTAGACTGAAAACCATTTGCTGCAGCTTTCTTACCCCACGCCTCATCGTGTCGGACTGAGTCTTTGGGTTAATCGCATCATGTCAAGAAGAAGATCGTTATGGATGAATTTAGATTGGCGTCCTCATAATTTAGCATTTATTCGTTGTTTTTCGTCCGATTTGTGGCGAGTTCTTCCCTCGAATTACAGGAAGGTTGCGACACGCCAAATGGACCTAAACATACAAAGTATGCTGGGCATAATAGGCATGTGTCGCATTTATGTTAGAATTTCCAGCAGATAGCATAAAAATATGACAATGAGGTAATCCGGGCCTTAACCCTACCTGGCCTGAGGGTGAGGGGGTGGGGGGAGCGAAATGCCCCCCCCTACCAAACTTTCTGCGCTATCTTCGGAACGACAAAAGATGGAGAGCTGAAACTTCTTGACTTTATAGTTTATCATACTGGGGTCATTTTTAGCCTATTTGCATATCCCCCCGAGCAGAGAATCATGGGGAAATTCAAGATGGCGGCCAGGTGGGGTATCAGAAAAGTGATGTTTTTGTCCTATTTATTCAAAATTTCTGCTTTTCCGCGACGAAAAGTGGGCAAAAAGTATGTTATGTCACATCAGATTAATATTTACTAATTTATCAAGCAGTTTTTGCGGAGAAATTGTATAAATAAAAAATTCGGAAAAACCGACTGAAAAATCGACCAAAAATTTCCGTTTTTGAAAATGATGTCACTGTGACGTTATCAAAGCTGCCATCTTTGATTTTTTACATTTTCTGGTAGATCTTGAACGAAGGGTCTAGTGTGGTAAAATCAAATTTTTATCAGTATGGTTGTGTTATGCTCTCTATCATGGTGGTCATTGCCACAAAAGGCATGACCCACTGTTACAACAGACCTGGTTCGTTTGGAATTAACTGTTTTATTGATAAAAGGGAATAATCCATCCCATGAGACGCGCCAAGGTGGCATTTCCGGTTTTACCGTCATGTCCGTATAAATCATGACTATGTTAGCAAATTTGCTATGTAATCATTCTGTGTCAGTACCTTGCCTCCAAGTTTCCGCTGGCCAACCATAATCACATCGCATTGGTTTTAACTTGAACAAGACAACAAATGATATGAACAATCGATACCAACGTCTTATTCCAAAAAGAGACCAATATAACACGACGGAAATGATTCCAGTAGTCACCAGTTTTTAGGACATATGATGTTTGGATGAACAATTTTCACAGTAGGTGATTCTCAAGCGATTATGCTTTTGACAAAGCCTTTCCTCGATATATGGCATAAACATGTGTACGACAGAACTAGAGTTGTAGCTTCGTCAGATTCTCACAACTGACCAGCATGCGCCAATTTCCATGTAGACGTCTTGAGTTATACAGTGGCTCGGTTATTATCTCTGAACGCCGTCACCTATGACCAGCGATAAATACGGATTATAACAGTCCTTTCGACGGCAGGTCACCTGTGTACAGCATGAAAGTGCCGATTCTTTCCAGAGCGCCGTTGGCCTCCAGACTCCCGTTTTGAGAAGACCCTATTACCATTCACAGCACGAGTATTTACTAACGGTGAGCCAACCACCGTGGATTAAATTCCAGCAGAGGAAATCATCAGTATGAGCTTGTTTTTCCTGAGTTGTGCCTCCCGCAGATTTAACCATGTGTATCTGATAGGAACTATAAGACAGGATATTCGTGCCGCAAGCGAATGTTAAATACTCGGAAAAAAAAATCTGTATCAATCTTTATCTCACGGAACAGTCGTGGAGGACGCCGCACCAGAGTGGAAAAACGCAATTATTACAGTCGTTCGTGGCGCAATAAAATTGGATCAGGGCCGAGTTCGGTAAATGAAGAAAATTGCCTACGAACCATAGGCGTTAAGAGGTTAATTATTGAAACTTCGTGGCCATAAACGCGAAAGTGATTGACATGATCGTCTTGTACTTTTTGGTTTTATTTTCTGTTCATTGGTTCTCAAGCTATACAGACCTACAACCCAATTTCAGTAAACTTAGATTACTGATTCATAATTGTTGATTCCTCCCAAGAGGTGGCCAATATGTATTTAAACTCTCTGTGGCCACTGGATCGAAGGAAATCTACCCGAGTTGTACTACAGCGGCTATTGCGATCAGTGTATATAAGTATTTCTCAAATCTTTGTTGTGTTGTTGAAAATCATGTCTCATTTCTCTCACATGCTAAGTATGTGTCTACTTGAGTATCTCTAGTTCACGCTGGAATGTGCAAAGCTCATTTGCATATCAATTTGTGCCAACATCTTACAGGAGTAATGTCTCAGCCACCAGTCGGATCTTTGGGTGTCGGCGTACAAGATTGTGCTGCAATCCTTTGTGAAGCTAATTGAGGCGTTTGAAACATTTTCCTTTTAGATTAACTTTTCTTTTGTTGTTTCAGTAACACACACCTTATGGGTTATCGTTTTTTCTACATTCAGCTGAAATTTTCGTCATTTGTATGCGTCAATCTTTTCCCTGTGTCTCATCGTTAATTTAATCACAGATATCTTGACTCTATCATACAAAGACTATTCAGCCTCGAAGAGTGAAATATAAAACCGTATATAAAGATTATTGTAATGTAAGTATCTGGTAAGAAACCGTCTAGTTGGATGTTCCTTAAATTGTCTTAAAAAAAATTAAATTCTGGACTACTTGTTGAAAATTTGAATTGACCAATCAAATGTATCAAAATTGAGTTATGTCGGAGTTATGCGTCATGATTGTCAGCAATTGTCTGGGTGCAGGGACCAGTTTGTTGCATCTTGAATCAGTCAGCGTACCAATATACCACATTATATTAGTGAGTTGTGGAATATCATATTTCAGCTGAGCTATGGACGATGTTATCGTCTCATTTATTTGAAATACTCGTCAGTGATAAGGATTGTATGTAAAGAACACAAACATGCCTGCTGTCATTAGTGAAAACGGATTGTTATTCTGCGGATTATTAGGTCTTTCCATTTCGAATGGAATGATCTAGTTATTTTACTGATTATTACAGTTCGTACTACCGTTACAATAATTGCCACACATACAGGTATGGTTCTGAGGTTTGGCGGGAGGGCTACACGTTCGACCTTGACCTTGATGAGCTGAAAGAATATGACCTTAAATTTGACCTTTGGCCTCCAGGTGCGTCTCGTTATGAGTGCAAAATTTGGTGTATACGTAGACAGAGGCTCGTCGATACTAGTATTCGAAAACAAACAAGGGGAATAACTGTGTTGCTCTCTGCCGGAAGTACGCGCGCCTGTTGTTCTGAAGGCGCGCGTACGAATATAGCTAATTTTCAAGCAACCTCGACAGGAATGGCATTGGTTGTCGACGATAAAAGGGCCTAAACGAGTGAATATTTGCTTTCGCGGTGTATGCCTACTGTTCCGAGATGAAATACGAATGGATCTGTGCAAAGAAGGTAAAGATTTGCTTTCTAATTTTAGAACAAAACCCAGTCGACTAAAACTGCGCGCCAGAATACGTGAGTTAACCGGTTCACGACTATTAATTGTTTTGAAGATATAACAAAAACATTTTTCTCGTTTCGTGGACGTTATTTGCCTACTACCCGTCAGGTTACCGTTAAACGCTTTCGATTTTCGGGAAATGTAAGTAGTAGTTCATTTTATTGATCCAATTGACGCAAGATCAGTTTCAAAAAGTTATGGAATGGATCTACATTGACAAGGCGTGAAGACCTGTGTGTACCCGACACACCAATTCCTTTTCCGACTATACCGACAGTGTCACCCCGCGATTGGAATTAGATGATGAAAGGAGCTGCGAACCCTGATGATCCATCTGTAAGTCCATGATGCATTATGTATATTTGTCAATTAAACGGAGCGTGTTCAATTATCATTATATCGACATCGCATATGTGGCACGACATGAACTTAATTCATAACGAATGGATACCTTTGGGGACCGTCATGGAAAGACCGTGCCATTGTACCAACAATGTGAAGTTATTACAATTATTCTACAAGAATTTTGTCTAGGCCCTATAAGCTTAACAGTATGAGATACAGTAACACAATTAGGCTCATATATATATAGGCCTGAGTCTGAAGTTCATTCCATGGTCTCGGTAACATACCTTGAAAGTAGTTGAGAATTAGAATGTAAATCTTCCAAGATATTCCCAATAAAACAATACAATAAAATAAGTAGATCAGACAAGCAGTTTCGAGTTCTCTCCCCTGGTGTTGTTTCCTTGTGACCTCTGTACAGGAGAGAGAGAGAGAGAATTAAGGTTTAATGTCGCGTTCAGCAATATTTCAGCTATATAGCGATGATCAAACAAAATTCTAAGTACTCATTTCTCTAACTTAGTAATCCAACGCATTAAAACATACACACATTAAAACTTATGTAACAAACCGATTTCTCTCAAATAACCCAAAGACCCAATCCTCCCTCACCCGACTAAAAAGATCTTCCAAAGTAGTCGCTCGATAAAAAGCATCTCTTACAATCTTAAAATCCATGCATTCGATAAGAATATGTTTCACCGTGAGATCATCATGGCATGGAACACACCTTGGGACTGGCTCTTTTTTTAGTAAATATTTCGTGACTTAATCGTGTGTATGGCCGATTCATCACCTGATCATGGTTTGATCAGAAACGTTTCTGGCTACATTCCAGATATTTATAACCTACAGGTTTTTTTTTTAACTCCAACATAAAACATACACACATTAAAACTTATGTAACAAACCGATTTCTCTCAAATAACCCAAAGACCCAATCCTCCCTCACCCGACTAAAAAGATCTTCCAAAGTAGTCGCTCGATAAAAAGCATCTCTTACAATCTTAAAATCCATGCATTCGATAAGAATATGTTTCACCGTGAGATCATCATGGCATGGAACACACCTTGGGACTGGCTCTTTTTTAGTTTGTTATTATTCACAGCATCCCATAAAGATTGAAACAGCCGTCTCACATAAGTACAGATAGAGGGCCTGGAATATCTATATGGGATTCCAACAGGACCAATCTCATCATCTAGGGCTGTTTTAGCCATCCTATCAGCCTCAGTATTACCTTTGATGCCAACGTGACTAGGCAACCAACAGAACACAATATCAATCTGTTGATCAGATCTACAGTCATGTAGTTGTAGAATACTCAAGATAGTGGGATAAGTCGAAGTTCCACTTTTAATTGCTTGGAGGCATGACAGTGAATCTGAGAATATGACATATTTTTTTACTTTTAGTAGACCCAATACCTTCTAAAGCCAACAATATAGCTTTTGCTTCTGCAGTGAATATCGATCTGGTGACCTTTTACCTGGTAGTAGACAGGTTTTAATTTTGGAACTAAAGATGGTAGCACATGCTATCTCTCACCATCTTTAGAACCATCTGTATAAATAGACTGATACGATCTGCATTTCTCTCTCAGTAGACCAAATCTTGTGTATACAAGAGCTGGCTCGTGTCTGTCTTTTTATATTTCGTTAGAGAAATATCTACTTCTGGTTGAGCTAACTGCCATGGTGAAATTGGTAAGAGCTTGTTAGTTAAAATTTAACTAAGTTTAATACCGGCTGCTACAATGTGTGGTTTCATACGAATGCCAAGTGATGGAATAATGGAGGGTTTCGTCAAATAGAGATCCACGAACCGAGGTTTGATCCACGAACTGAGGTTCGAGGTTTCGAACTGAGGTTCGATTGATTTGATCGCAATATTGAGATATATTGCATTGATAGTTTAATTCTTCGAAGTTCTAAAGGAAATTCATCTGCTTCGACATATAAGCTTTCTTTAGGGGATGTTCTGAACGCTCCAAGGCAAAGTCTTAGTCCTTGATAGAGAATAGGATCTAGCTTTGCCAAGTTTGACTTGCTAGCACCGTTGTAAACAATAGAGCCATAATCAAGTTTGGAACGAACAAGTGATCAATACAAATGGAGAAGTGTTTGCTGATCGCCTCCCCACTTATAGTTGGCAAATACCATCAACAAATCAACAACTTTCGTGCACTTAGCTTTCAAGTAATTTATATGCGGTTTGAATGTTAAACAACATTCCTAAGAATTTGACCTCTTTGATCTCCGTTCCATCTAATTTTAGTGCTGGCTCTTTGTGCTGGAAATATTTTCTGCAAAGTGTATACAATTTGTTTTAACTTCGACAACAGCATCCGAACGCACAGGTGAATGTTCACTACGGCTGCCGTCTACATCAAGTGCAGTAGCAACACTGATGGGCAGTTGACTATCATTGACAACGCTGTCGTTCTCCAAGCCGGACAGAGATCCAACAGTTTCTGGATCTACAATCCTCTCATACTCATTTTCTTTAGACTGCTGATTATGAAGTAAACTTTCTGGACTTTATCTGCACTATTCCTCTTGGAGGTGGACTAAGAATTTCAAAGGAATTATCAACATCATCCTCCTCAGAGAGCTGAAAATCTATTTGAGCTGTTGGGTACATTTTCTGCTTCCTCTGTCCCCTTTTTACTTTTCCTTTGTCTAAGCTTAGAATTCCTGTTTGAGGTCTTGCCATCCGGTCCTACAATTGACCAAATGCTATCACCAACGCTTTCAGGTTGCTCAATTTCCTGTGCGTTCATTGTGACAGAGCTCTCCGCAACGGCGAACTTTTCCGTACGGGAGATTTCTTCTCTGTATTGGATTGAATTCTAGCCACATAGTGTGAAGCATAATCCACATAGTGTGAAGCAGTCCGGTTTTTTCTGTCAGTCGGACCTTCTGGGTTTTCGCGAGTTTTACATTCCCGTGTTTGTGGCCTGGCTGTCCACAACTCAGGCATTTATTCTTAAATGGACAATCCCAAAACATGTGATTTTCATCTCCGCAGGTGAAACAGGCTTTAACCTGACCTTTATACCAAACAGGAAGTCTGAACTCTCCAAACATAACTGTGGAGTGAAGAGTGGTTTTGATGCCAGACATCCACACCTTCCTATCCCCAGTTTGAAATCACTGTCAAAAGTATAGTACTCGTGGGAAATGTCATCAACTTTACCATATTTCTCAAAAATATGTCTGATGTCAGTGTTGGTATCTCCACAGGGCATTTTGTTCTGACAAGTACTTTCGTGGGTGCAATCTCCTCGAAGTGACCGCACTGATCTTGGAAATCCAAGATACCGTTTGAGAGGAGCACATCTCTGGCTTGTTCATTTTTTAGTGTCACAATCCAGAGATCCTTTGTCGCCTGCGCTAATCCATCAAGGACTTTCGGCCCTGGTCCGAAAGACTCTTTTAAAGCACGCCAAATATCAATCGGCTTAATAGCGGCATTCAGCCCCAAAAGTTTAAGGCTCAACAGTCTGTGTGCCATAGCACTAACAAATAATTATAGACTCCCACCCAGGGAGCTCCAGAAAAGATTAATTCGAACAAACAAACAAACAATAAAATAATAACAGTTGTCAACAGCTTTACAAATAGCCCGCGCTATATATTAACATAGACCCAAAAGCCACGTTTGACAGTGTTATATTCAATACAGCGCCATCTACCTACACAAGGAAAATGGTGAACCCTCACAGTTTGTCATAGCACTAAAAAAATTATTATTAATTATAGACTCCCACCCATGAAGCTCCAGAAAAAGATTAATTCGAACAAACAAACAAGAAAATAAAAACAGTTGTCTAGGGTTTACAAATATCCCGCGATATATATCAACAGTACCTTCAAGGACCAAAAACCCCGTATGACCGTGTTACATTCAATATAGCGTCATCTGCCTACACAAGGAAAATGGTGATCTAGGTCAACCCAAATGGGCTGACCAAGACAAACAAAAAACCGCCGCGAACAGCGAAAATCTGAGGAATCAACTCGAAATTTCACCATGCACAGATGCCAAAAACGTTCACGAAAACTACTACACAAAACATCTGGAATAATACCAGCTTAAAACCCCAGAAATACTCAAAATAACAGAGACGAATGAATTGCACGTGCAAATCACTCAGTCTGACTACATCCGGGAACCTCTGACCTCTGTACAGTCCAAACTAACGAACATATCTAAAAGGAAGCTGAGGGTTCGTAAATGTTATATATGGCCATGTGCTAGTTATATTTTCGAACTGTTACGTAAAAAGATAAGTAGTTATATCCCCTTACAGGGCGGCGGAAGCAATTTCAGATTGCCCCGACCAACGATCACAACACAATTAGGCGAGTGTCCAGGGGTCGCCTAGGCCCCGGAAGCTCCGAGGTCCTAGATTGCGAGAGATGCATTCTGAGCTATTTCCGACACATAAAATACCATATTAATGCTAGATTAAATGTTGGAAATGTGAGTTCAAATAAAACATTTAAAAAATCTATTTATCACTGAAAATCGGTGGTGTGCTCTGTTTCGAGATATTAAAAAATTACCAAATATTGATGAAGAAAAAGATCAGACTGTGAACAGAAGTATACATTTTTTTACGAAACACTGAAACGTCCGGGAAAGCGCTCGTGAAAGCTGGAGAGTAGATAACGGCCAAGGTTTATGGACGAGATTCCAAGACTAAATGATGATTAGAAATGATGATTTATTCGACTGTACACTAAAAATGTACAGATGACGCTGCTGATGGTTAGATATTACAGGTCAGCAGCGCCATCTGGGCATTTAATAAGTGTACAGTCGATGGCGCTGTTAGACCCAAATATATGTAAGTTACAATACATACGGTACGAATTATAGTTCAATTCGCTCTGAAAAGGTGTAGGCCTAGATATTTTGTAAATCTTGAATTACGTAATGCCAGTGGTGTTTGGTACAGCAAAACAATATAACTCGAACTCGCCCAACATGATTGACTATACATTCAGACGATGTGTCATTGCCCTCGACTCTAGTAGACGGTAATCAGCGGCCCTGGAATTATTGCCCCGACCATGGTCGGGGCGGTTCCGCCGCCCCTGGCCTTATCTTTTTTCAAATCCCACAATTTACAACCATGCAAACTATAGCGTTGATTCTTTTAATGCTAATTAACACTTTGATGAACTGAAAGAATATTACCTTAAATTTTACCTTTGTCCTCCAGTTGCGTCTGAATATGAGTGCAAAATTTGTTGGTGAAATCTTGAATGGATGATGCGATCAGTCTGGAAATATAGTCACTTGACCTACATGACGTCACAAGGTCATCACTTGTGTCAGAACTCGGCCTTGACCTCGGCATCCAAATATCTTCATTTTTTTGTGAAAATCTAACGCACTGACATTAAAGAAACAGTGTCACAATAGTGAACACAATATTGACATTCTTTGAAGCTATTTATAAAACGATCTGATATAAACTTGACCTTGAATATAACACAATGTAAAAAGCGTTGTATGTACCTTTCTCAAAAACTACAATCTTGTACATTTGTACCTATAATACAGGTATGACGTCACTGAATTTTCAAGCTGACCGTGACCTTGGTTTTCGAGATATGGCCACGGACAGTTTTGCGACTACAGTGCCATAACTCGACAACTGTTGGAAATTGTTGTTGAAATTTGGAAATGAATGTAGGTCATTACATGACGTAACAGAAAAACACTAGAAAAAGATACCAGAAAGATTAGAATTTACGCTTTATTCAAATTTTGTAAAAAAAACAAACATTCTGCCAATCATCACAAGCTTTCTGTACGATTGAGTGAATATAAAAATGTGTTTACTTGTGAAATTTCAAGATTGTTTTGAAGATATAACCAAAAAAACCGTTTCCTTACTTCGTGTATGTTACTTGCCTTTTACCCGTCGGCTTAAACGCTTTCGGTAGTAGTGAGATTTGAAGAGGTAGTTGATTCCAACCGTCCAATTATATAACGAGAGATCGGTTTCGAAGAGCTATTTGTCACCTCAAATTTACGATAACAGAAAAACGTACAACATAAAAACGTTGCTGGAAAAAGGTAACAGACTTGATCGGACCCACACACAAATACACTGATTGCATATTTTAAAAAATATCCCAAGAACTAAAAGTGATCCCTCTGCTGATTTGTATCCCAGTCACGCTTTTATTGTAGTTGTTCATGTGGACATCTTGAATGGCATGACCACACATGTAAACAATTCGATGAATACAAGCTGAAAGACGAAGTGGATGTAACTCGGTTGCAACCATAAACTGGTTCAACGTAGCACCAAGCAAAGTTCAACGTTGAACTGAAATGAGGTTAAACATTCAACCACGAAAAGGTGTAACGTTGAACTGAAAGGTAAACGTTGAACCAGTTTCTGGTTCAACGTTAACCATGGAAAACCCTGAACCAAAATTTGATGTTACCTATAACCAATTACTGGTTCAACGTATAACCAGATTCAGGTTCAATGTTTTCTCAGAAATAGGTTCAACGTACAACCACATCAAGGTTAAACGTACAACCACATGAAGGTTTAACGTTGAACTGAAATGAGGTTAAACGATCAACCACGAAAAGGTGTAACGTTGAACTGAAAGGTAAACGTTGAACCAGTTTCTGGTTCAACGTTTAACCATGGAAAACCCTGAACCAAAATTTGGTGTTACCTATAACCAATTACTGGTTCAACGTATAGCCAGATTCAGGTTCAATGTTTTCTCAGAAATAGGTTCAACGTACAACCACATCAAGGTTAAACGTACAACCACATCAAGGTTTAACGTTCATCCAGATGCAGATTTAAATGAAATCTGCACCGGATTGTTGTGGTGCAAATTGTACATGTATTTGCAGATTTAGCTAAATTCTAAATTCTTGCAAATACATCGGAACCATATGAGCAACCAAGTTACATCCCAGTGTTATTTCTTGCAGTCATCAGTGAAAAGTATATCAACCTGTAAGAAAGTGAAGGATATTTCAGAACATACATCAACAAATACACACTAATTGAAATAAAATTCATATATTTAAATCATATTCGGATATAATCTAATAACAGATCTGATTTCTAACAGTACGAATACCTAACTTCATCTATATACAAGAGTTCATGTGAAATCGATATCTTTGCATATTTGTATCCCAAATCTGACGCCAGGGGGCGCTGCTTGGGGTGCGGCTATGAGTCGCTGGATGACGAATAAGGAACTGTGAACCGCGGTCTAACTTTATGAAGGCTCTAAATAAACACTAGACTATTTGCAATCAAATGAACAACTAAAGATATGAAAAGCTAAAATGTAAACATTGAATTCTACCAATTCATGAATCACAGAAACCACAAGTAACAGGGGTTACAATAATGGGGAAGGGAGTCTGGGGAGGTTTAGTAACATCCAAGATGGTACCACCTACAATAAGTTTGATGCCTCCCTTTCAACTGATGTTAGACTCATAACACTCCTCATCTAAGGAATGAAAACTTCAAGATGCAAAATGATTATCACGATTATTATTAACTTTTTTTTAGCTTACTGCTGTATGATGAAATATTACTGTATACATATGGCATAATTGTCTGTTAATATCACCGATCTGAAATATTTGAGTGAGCAAGTTAATTGCATTTTATCACAGTTTAGTTTTGGGACCTACATACATAGTTTATGTGTGTCCAACCTTCCTACACATAGTATAGGTGATCGGACTTCACACAGCGACCTATGTATTCGGAGTACATGTTATATCACTGATTTGAGTGAGCTAGTTAATTGCATTTTATCACAGATTAGTTATGAGACCTACATACATAGTTTATGTGTGTCCAACCTTCCTACACATAGTATAGGTGATCGGACTTCACACAGCGACCTATGTATTCTGAGTACATGTTATATCACTGATTGGAGTGAGCTAGTTAATTGCATTTTATCACAGATTAGTTATGGGACCTACATACATAGTTTATGTGTGTCCAACCTTCCTACACATAGTATAGGTGATCGGACTTCACACAGCGACCTATGTATTCTGAGTACATTTAATATCAATGATTTGAGTGAGCTAGTTAATTGCATTTTATCACATATTAGTTGGGACCTATATACATAGTTTATGTGTGTCCAACCTTCCTACACAGGGTATAGGCGCTCGGACTACAAACAGCGACCTATGTATTCCGAGTTCATGTATTTAACATCACTGATCTGGGATAATTGAGAGAATTATGGACCTACATACATAGTTTATGTGTGTCCAACCTTCCTACACAGAGTACAGGTGATCGGACTTCACACAGCGACCTATGTATTCTGAGTACATGTTATATCACTGATTTGAGTGAGCTAGTTAATTGCATTTTATCACAGATTAGTTATGGGACCTACATACATAGTGTATGTGTGTCCAACCTTCCTACACATAGTATAGGTGATCGGACTTCACACAGCGACCTATGTATTCTGAGTACATGTTATATCACTGATTTGAGTGAGCTAGTTAATTGCATTTTATCACAGATTAGTTATGGGACCTACATACATAGTTTATGTGTCTCCAACCTTCCTACACATAGTATTATAGGTGATCGGACTTCACACAGCGACCTATGTATTCTGAGTACATGTAATATCAATGATTTGAGTGAGCTAGTTAATTGCATTTTATCACATATTAGTTGGGACCTATATACATAGTTTATGTGTGTGCAACCTTCCTACACAGAGTATAGGTAATCGGACTACAAACAGCGACCTATGTATTCCGAGTACATGTATTTAACATCACTGATCTGGGATAATTGAGAGAATTATGGACCTACATACATAGTTTATGTGTGTCCAACCTTCCTACACAGAGTATAGGTGATCGGACTTCACACAGCGACCTATGTATTCCGAGTACATGTTATATCACTGATTTGAGTGAGCTAGTTAATTGCATTTTATCACAGATTAGTTATGGGACCTACATACATAGTTTATGTGTGTCCAACCTTCCTACACATAGTATAGGCGATCGGACTTCACACAGCGACCTATGTATTCTGAGTACATGTAATATCAATGATTTGAGTGAGCTAGCTAATTGCATTTTATCACATATTAGTTGGGACCTATATACGTAGTTTATGTGTGTCCAACCTTCCTACACAGAGTATAGGTGATCGGACACATTGTTGCAGAAACTTATAAAACAGGGCTATTCCACCAAGCGCCTCCACTCAAAGTTTCTCAAATTTGGCGATACATATCGCATGCTGATAGCAAATACGAACGTAGCGTGCAAGATCTATGGCGCTACGTTTCGTAACTTGTGTCTAATTCCGCTTAACCCGGGGCTAGGGGCCGTATGAACCCATGTACTTCAAGATGCTCATGGTACTCATATGAACAGTCACAATCAAAGCGTGACTGAGGTACATTATTTTTAGATGACGACTCTATAACGAATATTATGGATTAAGAATACTGATATGCGATACGGATTTGATATTTTGGAACATCATGATGTCTTGCCGGTATCATTGAAAACTGTTGACCGCTTCTCTCTTGCAGGAAACAAGCCTATGTTTATGTATACTTTTGTCTTTTTGAATTTGGTGCTAATACTGTTATATGGAAATGGAATAGGTCTTTGGATTATGGACGCGGATATTCTCTAATGGACGACGGCTGGATTATGAATGACGGACTAGACGCTTGTAATTCACACAGCGACCTATGTATTCCGAGTACATGTATTTAACATCACTGATCTGGGATAATTGAGAGAATTATTTAATTGCATTTGATCACAGTTTAGTAATGGGACATACATACATAGTTTATGTGTGTCCAACCTTCTTTAATACACAGAGTATTCAGAGTACATGTATTGCAATATCATCAGGAACATTTGAGTGAGCTAGCTAATTGCATTTTATCAAAGTTTAGTTATGGGACCTAAATACACAGTTGAAGTGTGTAAGACCTTCCTACAAAGAGTATAAGTGGTCAGAATTCACACAGTGACTTATGTACCCGAGTCAAATTATATTACACAATGTATTAATGATCTGGGACATACCGAGTCATAATATGGTAAATAAAAATTCATATCCACCTTCCTGTACAGAGTACATGTAAAGGTGGTCAGACTTCACACATTGACTTTTGTATCTGAAGTCAATTATTCGTCATGTATCGATGATTTGTGATATATCGAGTGTTGCATTGTTTTCTTGTATTCAACATCACAGTTAATTCATAGTAAACAACACCCTTGTCTTCTCATCTACATGTAGCTGCAGAGTGTTATGTTGGGCCATCTGCTTCAACAGATGAGAGGGCTACAGGTATATGCACATTGTTCATCATTCTATCACAGTAATGAGACTTTGTTTGCATACGATGGTGTCACTTTTCTATCACCAGTAGTATGCCGGCCATTGTGGTTGATTTTTTGTAAGGGTGTTCAGGAATGGTGAAGATTCAACACAGTTCCGTTTTGTTCCTCTTCTATATGTAATATGGTACCACAGCTTTAGCCTGAATATTTGTTGTATCACATTACCATTTCATCTTTTCTGTCACATCCAATGATACCGGTAGCCATTATCTTGTGATGCAGGCATGTCAGAGACCAATTATTTCACATAGTCCAAGTTATGAAATAATGCACACACTTCCACCATCATCCGAAACCCTGTAATGTATCATCCGAAACCCTGTAATGTAATGATCCACACTGTGACGTGTCTCTGATCTTTCTTGCAAGCAGTTGGTCCTATTAAACAAATAAAGAATTGTGCAATATAATTTGTCTTCACTATCCTGTCAATATAAGCTTACATTTGTAAGTACCATTCTATAAAATCTGAACTCATCAACTGTACATTGAGCCATCTGCAGATGAAGCCTTGATGACCCCCCCCCACTCACCAACAGAGTGGCAAAATTTTTCATTCTTGTTGCTGGTTTTAGTATGGTCTATGAGCATCATATATCTGATTATTAGCATTGAAAATGACAGATTATTCCTTACATCTTCAATCGCGATAAAATCCATTACAAGATGATGATGTTCACTCTGTGCGAGCCATATACACTGTTGCCTCCTTCATCTTCCTCCAACAGTCAGACTCAAACAAATGGCTTCTTTCTGACCTTCTCCCTGTTACACTTTCTGTAGGAGAAAATATTAAATGGAGTAAGATCTAATATAACTAATTTATTCATAAAGGTTGGGGGAAATATCCCGATTTTCATGACAAGCACTCACTCACTCGGCCCCTCGCAACCCCTGGCAATTTCTCATGCCACCACCCTGCCTCGGGAATATCTCATGAAATCAATCCCACATGGTCTTGCCACATAAAAATAGTATATATTTTCACCACCCCCCCCCCCTCCTCCCCCACACACACACTTTACCACCATGCCCCCTTATCTGGATTGGAAAAAAAATCATAATTACTAACATGGATATTATAGTATACTAATTTGGTAGCTACCACCCTATGTTGCATGTTTGTAAATCTCATCCATTTGCCTCTTGACCCCCCCCCCCTCCCCCCTAACTGGATGTGTGTGTAGTGGGCATGGGGGGGGGGTTATGTAGTGGGCATGCTGGGGGGGGGGGTTATGGGGTAATACATGGTACAGCTATGATGTATCATTTATCAAGTCTTATCAATGACTTCTCAAATTTCCTTCGATTGTGTCCTTGTAATGTATTCACTTACTACTTGTCATCCATCATGGTGTATTTCATAAACATCAAAATGACTTCTTCATCGATCAGGCACTAGGGCAGCTGGACTTCTCACACTTCTCACTTGATCACTGGATAAACAGTTACACAATGTTGACATGATATTACCCCATTGGACACAAAATGTTGCCAACATTTGATATAGTCTTACGACATTATGTAACTATTATAAATTCATTGGACTGATTAGAATTTCAGGCAAAATTGAGGGGTGACTGAATGTTAATAGATGTTTTGAATTATTATAGGATTATAACATGCATAGGAATATGTCCAGTGAACAATACTATATAATGTCTTAATGCATTTGTTTTGTTTTTTTTTGGAATAGGAGATTAATGCATATTAGTTTGCAAGGACCTTAGAGTTTAACAATCCACAAAGCGTATTGCAAGTATTTTTGTGGACAACGCGGCTGATAATTACTGGTATCCATATGTATATAGCTGTTGACCTATGCAGATATAGTTACAGTTTAATTGGAAATTGCAAAATACCGCCAAGTGGTAACAGTAAATTATATCAATGACATATTAAAACAGACAACAGACAGCAAAATTCTTTCACGCAATGAATAAATGAACGGAGAATGAACAATGAAGCATAGCCCAGTTTTCGACACAGCTTCGATTTCAAAACATAAAGCTAAAGCAACGGGGACGAGATTTCTGTGCGTAACGTATCCAGTGTTGAAGCGCAGTTCAAACAATTGTTTGTCCATATTACTTACCAGAAAACAGATGTAACGGGACGAGTAATGTTCATTGTTAAGCTGCCAACAACACCACACGTTCTCCTCCTCACACTGCAATCCAGCAGGTGGCGCTTCATAAAACGAAGGACGATAACCGATGGCCAGTTGAACCATAGTCCAGTTGAACGTTGAACCAAAAAGTGGTTCTTTTGACGACCACCGCGGGGAAAACAATAACGAGGGCGGGAAATACGTTGAACCGAAAAACAGTTGAACGTATACTCGGTCGGGAATAATTTTGACCCACACAACAGTATTACGTCTTTCATTTTTGATAACTTCTATGATTGTTTCTGACTGGTGATAGGCTATTTTATAAGCGAAAATAGTAATATGCCATCAAAATAAGTGCATAACAGCGAAGTTTTCCAAATCGACACGCGTTATTAACGACTTGGACATTCAGTTTTAAGCATAACCACATGGTTTATTTGGAAAAGTCTGCAGAATTTAACTTAATATTAATAAGAAAATTACTCCCTGTTCTCAGACATTCATATCCCATTGTTTCGGTCATGTTGGTGTCGTTTTACCATGCACGGAGTTTCATGTGGTTGAACGTATAACCAGTTATAGGTTGAACGTAGAACCAATAATAGGTTCAACGTTTACGCCCAAGCTAGTATCATGTGGTTATACGTAGAACCAGTTATAGGTTGAAAGAAGAACCAATAACAGGTTCAACGTTTACCTCCATGCAAGTATCAATATATGCTTGAATTCGAACTGAAAACGTTCAACCAGATTCCGGGTAAACGTTTACTGTCATTAAAAATTGGTTCAACGTTGAACTGATAACAGGTTGAACATTTACTCCCTGAAATTGGCCGTTTTTACAGTGTGAACTACTCCGAATTCACTCAATCTACCGGTATTGACGAATAAGAACAACCATCAACATCCTCGTCTAGTAATTGCTCTCCGGTATCATACCCCTATCCTACTCACTTCATCGATGTGTACTACTGCACATGTTCGGCTGGTAAAGAAACAGTAGATGATTGTGCCCACGTCGCTTCTAGCTTGTATTTCCTGTGTTTCGTAAGGTACCAAGTTTTAACTTAACCACTCATACCAAACTGTTTAAACACGCAGTAAAAGAAACCTTGGTGGAATACAAATGATGTATAACAGAAGACACTCATTAAGTTAGGCTTATACAAGAACATCGCTGGAGACAGTGATCAGACTTTTAGGAAAAGAACATTATATCTTGCTCTCACAATTGAAAACTGTTCACCGTTTCAGATACGAATGACCTATTTCGTAAGATACTAGTAGTCAGCACCAATTATAAATGTCTTGTGTATTTTTTTCTAATTTTTATGCCATACATTTATTTGAAACTCATGCTAACTCTCGTACGAACGATTATTCAAGACAACGGCTGAATAGTGAATGTTGGATCGGACGCCTATGATGCCCAAGCGTGTGTCTAGCTCCACCCATTTCGATGAGACAGTAAAGAGGGAAAGACTATCAGAAACAGAAATTATATATATATTATATTTAAATTATTGATAAGAATGAAGAGAATAACATATTCTTTAATGGACATTTTTTTTGATGACATTATGCTAGAACTGATTCTTCTAAAAATATTTTCTCATTTTTGTCCAATTTTATTATAAAATCATGGACTGATCATAAAATCTAAATTCAACAAGATTTCTTATCTATTATGATACTATTTTGATAACACTAATACTTGAGAGACTGATATTATTCAAATCTTTATTTTATTCAAATGAAAACCCATGGTACAGATCACTTTCAAAGATATAAAAGTGTTCGAATTGTTCAATTTGTCAGTAACCACATTAAATATTTCACACATTTGCAGCTATTTTGAACTGTGAACTTCAAATCTGATGTTTAGTAATTTCACGCAAATGACATTTAATGTCACTGAGTGAAATCAAATCGGCAAACGTTAAGCTGGGATATTCCCAGAGCTAATTAAGATCATTGAAACTTGTATACATGTATTTCTAATTTATAATGTTATGTTACTGTAAAAATTTGTGGAAAAAATCCAATAACTCTAGAAAACATACTGGATCGAATTGCTATCCTATTAAATCCAATAGGATTTGTTTCAGAATCTTATATGATTTTTTAGAATCGTATAGGATTTCTCAGAATCTTATAGAATTTTTTAGAATCTTATAGGAGGATCCTATAAGATATTTTTTGTGAGGACGAATACATTATGACGCCACTCTATATACTTGAGCTCCGGTACATGAAACAACAGTACTGGAGTTTATATGGAGAGAATTAAAAAGTTATTTCAAGCGTGATATATTCTCAATATCACGAAATAGTGGTAGTCATTTTGTAGAGTTCAGCTTGGTATACATGCTGAAAAAAACAACTGTGTAAGGCTAACTACTGAATTTTGACAAGCTCAAAAATAGACCATTAACTTACAATAGACAGCCAGAATTTGCTGTGGGTTTCATCATCGCTCGGGCGTCGGCGTTAAAGAGACAGCCATTAGTTCACAACCTTGTGATGCGCACGTGTATCACAGGTAATAGGTGACGCACGACGAAGTGTAAACGGAGGAAGGTGAGAATAGTAATTGTCAGGTCTTCAGTATTTCTCCTACACGATATAATGTCATAACTCATCTATTTGATACAATCTTCATAATTACTGAAGATTGCATTGCACAGCGAGTGCTTCAAGGAGTAGCGAATCACTGGAGAGTTCAATCTCCAAACAGGGTTATCTCCCCTTCTGTCAGTCGATCGAAACGACCGACAGAAGGGGAGATAACCCTGTTTGGAGGTTGTGGATAGTTGCGAATCAGTACATTTTTGAATAGTTATACTCACCACATAAAAACCATTAATCAAAAAGCTGGATGTTACTGGGAAGGTAACTAAAACTACGATCAGCTTTGACTGGCCTACAGATTGTGCAATATTTTACAGGCCGTCAATGTGCACTGCAGAGGCTACATGGTTTCAAGCTCATTGCCCCACATCAGTAGAGCTGGGAGAGCTGTTTTATTCCCAGTCCACCTTTCAGGATAGCAACGGCGCTATTTGACTATTGTATTGCATGACCTACAACAATGGCGGATTCCTCGAATTCTTCAACAAGTTCATACAAAGAAAATTATGTTATTGTTTCTGAATTGTATGATGCCAATGCGAAATTCTGCGATAGTCGAATATCACCGGTACCAAAAACAAATTCTGATCAATTCATCTTGAAAACGCATGCATTCCTTTACATCTGCATCGGATTTCGTACGTTCGATTTTGGGTGCTGATGGATACTGAGGGTTGCGAGAGAAAATAGCAATTACAAGCGTCTAGTCCGTCATTCATAATCCAGCCGTCGTCCATTAGAGAATATCCGCGTCCATAATCCAAAGACCTATTCCATTTTATCAGCACCAAATTCAAAAAGACAATCATAGTATACAAAAACATAGGCTTGTTTCCTGCAAGAGAGAAGCGGTCAACAGTTTTCAATGATGCCGGCAGGTCCAGGTCCGACATAAAACATTTCTTTGTCAATAATCGAAATTTTAGCGATATGCAACAGGTGGGAAAAATTGAAGACGTCTGGTGAGCAAAAAGGAACCAAATGACCTAACATTCAGACCGGAAAATACGGTGGATTCTCGGACGTAGCCTTAGTATCTCAGCCGCGCTTTTATTGCAGCTGTTCATGTGGAGACTATGAAATATCCACACGGCCCCTAGCACCGGCTTAAACGGAATTAGATACGCTAGCTCGGGAGCTGTGATGACAGATACGAATGACCTATTTCATAAGATACTAGTAGTCAGCACCAATTATAAATGTGCATGAAATGAAAATAATGAAACAACAAGATGGTTTCCCACAAGAGAAGCAGTAAACAGTTCTAAATTATGCCGACAATACTCGGAAATTGTGTAACGAGTTGCGCCTGGATTTGATGTGAGATGAACGCTTTGACGTCCACCACATTTATGGAGGACCATGGCTATATTATAAGAAGTCTATGTTGGAAAATATCTTTTATTTAATTACATGACATGTTACATCACGTCACTGTGTAGCAAGCCAGCTGATCACTAAGTATTAGGCTCAGAATCTTTCGCGCAACGATTACAATTGCTGATCTTAAGTATTAATAGCAATGAAAAGAGGAAACACCGAGATTGCAAGATCATGCACCCGATTGCTAAGCTACCGGAACTTGATAATATTTACTGTATGATCCATTCATGTCAGGCGGCCAAGCGATGTGTAATATGCATGTGTCGGGCTAAAAGAAGGCTGGATTGAAAAGATTCGAAAAGATTCTCACGATTCGGAGAACGGTATTGTTGGTTTCGCGATTAACCAACGCATGATGGTAGCGTTGACTGTCAGACATACTCGGTGGCGGTTAGCCGTGATCAGATCAAAAGATACAGTCGTCTTCTGTGTTAAACTGAATATATTTTGTTAGGATGAAACGCATGTTAAGTTCATGTTTCAGCAATATATTTGATTAAGCAGAAACTGCCGTTCTGGAAACTGTGCCTTCTTTGAACCAGTAATAATCCTTTACAGAAACTATGATTGGCCTGGATTCATTATTGAAAACTTCAATTGACCAATGAAATGCTTAAAATCTTAAAGATATCCCATGATGCAATATTGTTTCTATAAACCTCAATCATTCCATCGATTTTGGCTGCCATGCTCTTTAAATCAATGCACATTATTTGTTCCACAATATAAATTTAACTTTCACGGTTTAGAGCAAGAAGCGGTACTGAAGTAGGGGCCGACCGAAAAAAGAATGATGCATGGAACAAAGTAAACAAAAGATGCGAGACCGCTCCACTCACTATTCTTAAATCTAAGACCACTTTCACTATACCGTGACGTTCTCATGACAACGTACTGTTGCGGATCCGGTTATATGAAAATTATTTGACTTGTTGGCATCTATAAAAACTGTTTACCGCGTCTCTCTTGTAAGACACTAAAAATTCTTTATCCACGAAAGATAAATATAAAATTTCCAATCTGACGCGTACTGACATCGAAATTCTCTTTCTTGACTGCTGGTTATCAACTTTGATCAATGTTATCTACATTATTCTCACCAATTGATAATGTTTTTTAATGTTTCACAACCGAACGTATTTTCAAAAAGTTAACTGGCCATCTTCTAACGCTTTGGTGGCCAAAGCTCAATATATCATGATTTGCTTTCAATGTAGTCATATCTAAACACGTCCATTAATGATATACACGTGTAATGATCGATCCGCTGGGCCGTGCGATACCAATAGATGATAAGATAGACAGTGATATTGACTGATAATATAGAATCCGAGGAACTGGGAAGAATCACCACTGTTGAAAATTGGGGAACTGGCAAATTAATACCAATACTCCTTTATGGAATGTATTACACGTATGGGCAAACTTTCGAAAATTGATGTAAATGTCAGATATTATTGATATTTATAACGAACCAGTCTCGAATAACCTGAACTTAAACGCGTTATGGATATATTATAAAATATATAACAATATATAACCCCCCCCCCCCCACACGCCACTCTCCGGAAGTGAAATAAAGCCGGTCCACCGCTGTTGCTATGTGGTAGCTGTAAATGTATGACACAAAAAATACGTTTCAGACATTTCTCAGCCTTAGCCGAATCTAAGGTTGAGAAGTAGCCAAAATTATGTATGCAAATAGCGTGCCATAGGTAGGCTTTTAAAAGCAGTTGTAGTTCGGCACCCAATTTGGGTATTTTCACGAGATAAAAAAAATTCTCTCCGGGATTCTGATGTATATCTGAATCTGCAGAGCTCATATTTGCTGTTTGGGAGTCCCTTCAGAACCGAATCTTAGACCCAGAAAACGATTCAGAGGTTTGTCACCTGAAGTAAGATCTAAAGATTTGAATCAAGGAAATACACCCTCAATGGTTACCCATGTTATACGGCCTACCTTTCTGTATGGATCTCTAATTTACAGTAGAGTTATCCCGCACTATCATCATGAAATACTAGGAACAAAGTGTTACACTTTTCGTATATTCGCGCTCTCCTTACCCGTTTGTAACAGCCAGGGACAGCCGTTGTGCGGGGTAAATTCTTCTCTTCGGTTTACCACTGAACGAAATAATTTCCTGCATGAAGCACAGCCTTTGGACGATTACAATTTTCTCAATAATGTTAGCGAATGTTTAGCTGGTTGTGCACCAACAGTTATTTTCAGTATCATCCAGTCATCGAGTTCAAGTCACTTTTCCTCAATAACTGAGCATGATAACAGAATGTGGAGTTTGAGAGGACCTCATGCATTTATGCTAACCCAAAGAGTGCCCACACTTGCAGGCATATATAGGATGATACTTGTAAAGGCGTTAGATTCGACATTTGTATACCCCGAACTGTTAACACCTAAATCAATATTGTCCAAACAGTTCTAGGGAAATGACTGAGCAATCAATATAGCGAGTATGAAATGGCAAGGGCTGTCAAGGAAATAAAGAGCAGCCGTCTTTTACTACTCCATGAAGAAGAAGTGCAATACAATCTGCTTTCGGGAGAGTCATCTGAATCTGAAACGTGAAGAGAATATCAAGTCTGAATGGGGATCTGATGCCTCGGCGAGCCCTTTCTCGTCAATCGCTCGTGAGATAGAAATATTAATCAAAAGAACCTTTGACTACAAAATGAATAACGGCTAGGAAGACTTTAACTGGAGTTTTACCAGATTAAGACTGTTGATATCTCTGGATGGCCAGTAGGATTTAGGAGGTAATGACCGCCTTAGTGAATATTATCGTATAATAATTTTTCGATGTTTAGTTTTAGACCGTCAATCAAACAACACAGCGGCGTAGCCGCGAGGTTTTTTCGTTTTTCGATGTTTAGTTTTAGACCGTCAATCAAACATGAGGTCTAAAACTAAACATCGAAAAAAGATTACATGATAATATTCACTAAGAAGGTCGTTAACTCCATTTTAACATGCACAATGATAAATATTTCCTCATTTCATAAGCGGAATGGCAAATTTTCTGCAAACTTATCCCGTTTTGATGCGAGAATTTCGTTACTGGTTTCAGGCCATGCTCGAGCGTGCTGTCCATTCACGAGCTGCAGCTGTGTTAACTCCGCTCACTGCGCAGTGAATGAACCAATCGCCGCTCAGCTTTGTAGCACTGCGTCACAAGAATGAGAAGTCACCAGTTCGGTACGTGAACGAAACAGATCACAACAAACAAATGAAGATTATCGTGTGATAATCTCCATATGTTTTGTGGTCTGGACCAATCAGCGCACTGCTATAACGAGGGGCATGTTAGAATTGTTTGTATACCATGACACGACTATAGGCGTCAGATCCGACATTCAGTAGTCAGTCGTCGTCCATAAAACAATTTTCGCGTCAATAATCCGAAGAACTTTTTCGTACGACTGCTAGCATCACTGACAAAATAAGCACCAAACAAAAGTAAAAAATACCTGATGCTTCTTGTATTTATTTTCCTTTTATTCATATAAAATGCACATAAATCTTTTTTCGGTTAACATTGATCATCGGGGGTCACGTGTTTCACCTGTGTGACCTTTCTGACACATGTCAAAGTTAAGTACAAAAATAACAAGCTGAGTAGCTAGCAGGTCCTCCGCCAAGTAGCCTGTTTGAGAGCATGCAGCATATACGCTTCCATTATCTCCTTAAATATAACTTGGAAAGTGGATACATGTATGTGTATGTTGAAAGAGACATTTATCTGGAATTGTTGAGACAATTTGAGGAGGTTTGGGAAGCAGTATTATGGGTAGTTTAACACTGGAATGTAAGTCTGTAGTTGTATATGGATTTGTGGATGGTGAGGTATATAAAAAGATGGGTGGAATAGATCAAGATATCGCGTTCACAACACAGACGGGTACAATATGGGCGAGTGAAATCCAAGATGGTCAATGGCAGCCATCTTGGATTACATACTACCTCAATGAAAATCAATACCAATGGCTGTCTACTGATGTGAAACACCCTCTCGAGTTTGAAGTCGATTGGTCAAATTGTTATCGAGATATCACGATCACAAGATCCGAGATGGATGGAATCCAATATGGTCAATGGCAGCCATCTTGGATTACGTACCTCAGTGAAAATCAATACCAATGGCCGTCTGACTGATGTGAAGAACCTTCCCAAGCTTGAAGTTGATGGATGGAATTGTTCTCGAGATATCGCGTTCACAAGATCTGGGACGGATGGAATCCAATATGGTCAATGGCAGCCATCTTGGATTACGTACCTCAGTGAAAGCCAATACCAATGGCCGTCTGACTGATGTGAAGAACCTCCCCAAGCTTGAAGTTGATTGGTGGAATTGTTCTTGAGATATCGCATTCACAAGATGTGGGACGGACAGAATCCAATATGGTCGATGGCAGCCATCTTGGATTACGTACCTCAGTGAAAATCAATACCAATGGCCGTCCAACTGATGTGAAGCACCTTCTCAAGTTTGAAGTCGATCTTGTGGACCGGACAGAATCCAATATGGTCGATGGCGGCCATCTTGGATTACGTACCTCAGTGAAAATCAATACCAATGGCCGTCCAACTGATGTGAAGCACCTTCTCAAGTTTGAAGTCGATTGGTCGAATTGTTCTCGAGATATCGCGTTCACAAGATGTGGGACGGACAGAATCCAATATGGTCGATGGCAGCCATCTTGGATTACGTACCTCAGTGAAAATCAATACCAATGGCCGTCCAACTGATGTGAAGCACCTTCTCAAGTTTGAAGTCGATTGGTCGAATTGTTCTCGAGATATCGCGTTCACAAGATGTGGGACGGACAGAATCCAATATGGTCGATGGCGGCCATCTTGGATTACGTACCTCAGTGAAAATCAATACCAATGGCCGTCCAACTGATGTGAAGCACCTTCTCAAGTTTGAAGTCGACTGGTCGAATTGTTCTCGAGATATCGCGTCCACAAGATGTGGGACGGACAGAATCCAATATGGTCGATAGCGGCCATCTTGGATTACGTACCTCAGTGAAAATCAATACCAATGGCCGTCCAACTGATGTGAAGCACCTTCTCAAGTTTGAAGTCGATTGGTCGAATTGTTCTCGAGATATCGCGTTCACAAGATGTGGGACGAACAGAATCCAATATGGTCGATGGCGGCCATCTTGGATTACGTACCTCAGTGAAAATCAATACCAATGGCCGTCCAACTGATGTGAAGCACCTTCTCAAGTTTGAAGTCGATTGGTCAAATTGTTCTCAAGATATCGCGTTCACAGGATGTGGGACGGACGGACGGACGGAAGGACGGACGGAAGGACGGACGGCTAGCATTTCCAAGTCCTCCCACCACTTCGTGGCGGAGGACAAAAAATGGTATGATACTGTGATCAAAGCAAAAATAATACAAGGGTAGGTCGATAACAATAAACTGTACACTCACATACAGCACCAAGGGGACACGAGAAACTGACCTATTCTACATTGGAACTTGTTGGAATCAGATCAAATGGATCTTTGGTGATGAGGATTCAAGAACACCTCAGAAATGCGACAAACTCCAAAAAAACACCCGACATCCAACTTAACATCTATATCGCGAATTGTTTCTTGAAAATAAGATGAGAAACTATGCAACTGAATACCTTGGAAAACAGGAAAGGTAGAATTAGAAGAAATGAAAGAGTAGATTGAAAAGGGTAATGGACTCAAACCTCAGGCAAAACCTCAGGCAATTTGGAGGAGATAAAATCGAGAAAGCCAAGCAAAATTCGATCTACACGAAAAAGGGAGTAAAATAATTTGAGAAATAATGACAAGCACGAAAGAAAGAGGAACTGGGGAGAGTTTAACCCCAATTAAATACTTTCTTTTAATGGAAAAATTCATTAAGCAAAGATTATTGTATCCAAGTTAAGTCTAGATTGGGGGAAAGAAGTGTATGATATAAAAACTATCCTTCAAAAGCAAAATTAATATTATTCAAAACTTTCCTCCAAACAGGACGAATCAGAAACAGCAAAAAAGCTATGAAAATTTCATCTTAGAAGGATTACAGATTGAACGCATCATATACGGGTGGTGGGACAAGATGCCGGCGTACTGACAAGAATTCAGATACTGGTTCTGATACTGCATATCTGAAACATCACAAGAGCCAAAAATGATGTTTGTTTGTATCTCAGTCACACTTTTATTGCTGCTGTTTATGTGGGTATCTTGAATGACATGACCACAAGGCCAGTAGCCCTGTCAAGTCATCCGATTGAGAGTGATGTACTATGTAACCGTTAGAGAGAAGAAACGGGTCAGAACACAAATCATTGAGGTCCGATGCCGTTCAAGCGCTCAATCACAATGATTTGTACAAAGGGCAAGCCTCGCTTACGAAACGAAACTGAATCTGTGGACGGACTGATGACTACAAGGAGCTATAGCATGTTTGAAAAAATAAAAAGAAGAAAAGCCCTGGGCTTTATTCGGATGTTTTTTGAACGTTTCGAATCATTTTGTTCTGTCCTTCTGAACTGCTGGATTTCGCAAGGCAATCCAAAACAAATCAGGGGATAATAACATGCTTTCCGCAGCAGAAATCCAATTGCTGAAAACCGGCGGCCAATTACACTATTAGATGTTAGCCGTAGGATTGTATAGTTTCAACTTGTATTGACCGAGAATCCCCAGATCAAATAACAAATCCTGTATTATATAAAATGGTCATGTATCGTCAATGTTGGATTCCGATCGCGCCTTTAGAGAAGGAGATTCTATCGCAAAGAACGTATTCTTGTTATTGCCGTGGGTCTAGCCACAATGACAAGAAATAATAAAAATGTAAAAGGTATCAATCTCAGAATCAGAAGGTTGATTAACCCTATCTGGTCTGGGCTTTTGGGAACCTGTCCAGGCCTGGGGAATCGAACTGTATCACACTATACCCTTGGGTCAAGCTCTACCAGAGCATGTAGACAAATCAAAGATGACCGTTTTGATGACGTCACAGTGACGTCATTTTCAAAAACGGCATTTTTTGGTCGATTTTCCCGTCAGATTTTCCGAATTTTTAATTTATGCAATTTCTCCGCAAAAGCTGCATGATAAATTAGTAAATATTAATGTGATGTGAAATAAAATAGTTTTTGTCCATTTTTCATCGCAGAAAAGCAGAAATTTTGAAGAAATATGACGAAAACATCACTTTCCTGATACCCCACGTGACCACCATCTTGAGTTTTCCCATGATCCTCCGCTCCGGAGGTTATGCCTATAGGCTCAAAATGACTCAATATGATAAACTATAAAGTCACGGAATTTCAGCGCTCCATTTTTTTTTGTTCCGGAGATAGCGCAGAAAGTTTGGCAGCCTCCCCCCCCATCTCCGCCCCCACCCACCACCCCTTCCAGGCCTGGTAGGGTGAAATAAAGCTAACCCTTGGCGATTCTCATACGAAAGCATTAATATTTCTAAGCGACTTTTGAAAATTATCTGGAGTCAAAACAGAAACTTTTGTGCTCTTATGACTGCGGTTGGTGCCGGGTATATTTAGAATCTCCGTGTGAAAACGCATTTTGTGAAAAGATTATTACACGCATGATCAATGCAGCTATCAGACATGGATTAGTCTGAACCTTGGAAGGTCAAATTTGTTCACAGGTTTAAAACTGGGTTAAATATACCATATCCATGACATAGACATATGAAGCTGAGTTCAAAGTAGGAAAATGTCAAAGATACAATCTAGATGTACTAATTGTGTCATAGCCAGCATCAGAATTATAATAACACGGATAATATTTATTATATTTTTAAATAATTGTTACTACTTAAAGTGATCGTAAACCTTCAAGTAAAGTTTCCATCAAATGAAAGACCATTACAAGCAGTGTCGAAAAATATTTATGGTAATTGTTTACGATTTTATTACACAGAGTAAACTGCAAATAAAGCATGGTATTCTATGGTGGTATGTTGCAATCAAATTTAGGTCCAGTGAGGTCACACTGCCTTAATACATATATTTCAAACTGTGTATGCACTTTCCAATGCTTGATTCAAGCTTAAGGTGTGTATACTTTGAGTTTCAACACCGACTCACTGTTCCAATGTGGATGTTCACAAAAATCCGGGAAATTAAATGCAAGATTCAAATTGACTTGACAGTTATGAGTTACCATCTCCTCGATTTTTGTGAAACATCCACATTGGAACAGTGAGTCTGTGATGAAACTCAAAGTATACACACCTTAAGCTTGAATCAAGCATTGGAAAGTGCATACACAGTTTGAAATATATGTATAAGACAGTGTGACGTCACTGGACCTAAATTTGATTGCAACAGACCTTAGAATACCATGCTTTATTCGCGGTTTAATCTGTGTAATAAAATCGTAAAAACTTACAATAAATATTTTCCGACACTGTTTGCAATGGTCTTTCGTTTGATGGAAACTTTACTTGAGGGTTTATGATCACTTTAAGATTTTGTCCATCGGGCAGAACATACATTCGTCACTAATTATGATAATTTCCATTTCAGTGATGATGACATTGCTAGGTCAGTTAACCCGATGTCTTTCCAACGCCTGTCCATCTGACTTGCTTACCGACGTCTTTGGTTGTATGTCTAACCTTACGGGAATTAGTGATCATGTGATGGCGGGAGCGGACGTCGAACAGTTGCGACGACAATGCAGGTATAAACTCCTGGGTAGTCTGTATTACTTACACAAACAGAAACTCATTCTTCTAACAGAAGCCGAGATGGCTAATGCCGAATCAATGCACACGATGACACGAATACTCTCACTGATTGAAAGTTGGCGTGAATAATAACCAAGTTCTGGTTCACAGACCCCTCGGGCCAGAGCTATGAAGTAATGCCTGTATAGAATCTTCAACAAACGCCGCACAGCGCATGTCAGCTGAATGAAATCTGTCTTTGCTTCAAGCACCGCCCACAAGTAAAATATCGTTAAGACGCCATTTGTCCATCCGATACTTCTGCCGAGCAGTTTATCAAGGGTTTATCACGGGTTACCGGTGATGGTGTCATCACCTGTTATCGATGACGGTGTCATCACGTTTCATCGGGAATCCCCAATTTACCCTCAGCAATGCCCTACTAAGCATTTATATATAAAAACATACCTACTGAAATATCAAAATACCAATTCCAAATGTTATACCTCCTCTTATGCCGCTCTTGGCTGTGAGGGTTTAACTTGAGTATTTTCTCTTGACATGTCTGAAGCAAAGATATTCTTACAAAATTCAAGAAATTTGTCTGTTTCATAAACGCAATATCAAGAGGGGTAATTATTGGGTAAATATCACACCGATTTTTATAGCAAATACTAGCGTTAACATTTTTTGGTTTTGTCATATTTCACTCCTGAAACTGTTTTTCATTATTGTGGGGAATTTGTTAGCCTTCTGTGCTTCATAGTTCGATCTTTATTTGAACTGGATGCTAGGAGCTTTTGAACATTTAATCCTAATAGCTTTGCATACCGACAGATTTAAATCAGGTAGTCTGCTTAATTCAGGACTTTACTTTCTGTCCCGTAGTTTTTATCAACAGACTGATCTTGTGTTTGGCATCAAAGGAAATACTGAAGCTGATAAAATGGCTAAGGCAGCCCTAGATAATGAACTTGATCCTGTTGGAATCGCGTATAGCGATTTCAGACACTCTATGAGTCTTTAGGCGATGCTGAAAATAATAACAAACTTCACGAGTTCAAAAAAGTATAGGCTATACGCATTTGAGCAGCCAGAAACGTTTCGATCAAGCCAAGATTAGGCGGTGTAGAAACGTTGATACAGGGTTATCTCACGAACATTTACTAATAAAGAACCAATCCCGAGGTGTATTCATGCCACAAAGATATCACATTGACACATATTTAGATCGACTGTATAGGTTTTAAGTTTGCAAGAGATTCTTATAGATCAGCTACTTTAGAAGATCTTTTTAATCCACAAAAAGAAAATTCGATTTTAGGGTATTTGGGAGAAATCTGCCTGCTGTATCAATTTTAATGTATGTACAGGCTTTTAATATGTTGTGCTGAATCACTTTTAGATTGCTCGGTTGTTAACTTCTTTTGCCGGAATACTTAGAATTTTGTTTGATCGTCGCAGTATAGCTGAAATATTGCTGAACGCGACGTTAAACCTTGAGAGAATTTTGTTTGATCGTCGAAGTATAGCTGAAATATTGCTGAACGCGACGTTAAACCTTAATTCTCTCACTCGCTCACTCTCCCTTTACTTACTGCTTTTCAGAAACGGAAATTTCGCCCCTGTTGTCCACTGTATTGAGGTATTGTATGACAAATGTACAGATGAAAAAGACTTGACTGTTTTGAGAAAACTCGCCTCGCCTGGTTACATGCGGGAATCTTTTAGGGTGTTTTGCTCTAATTTTGACCGTAAGTATTATTTCTCAACTATATAAATATATCTTTGAACGGGAAACTGCAATTTGGAGCGATATGCAAGAGGTGAGAAAATTTGACGTCTGGCGACTAAAAAGCAACCATATGGCACTGCAGGGAAGCTTCCCTCGGCACCTAATATTCAGACCCGATGATCCGGTGGGTTCTCGGAAGTATCCATACGGCCCCTAGCATCGGCTTAAGCTCGAGAGCTGTGATATCAGATCAGCTCAAAGAACTCATCTGATGTTAATGGATGAGCATCGTGGACGTCGGATGGAGTAAACGCCTCAACATGGAGTAACCTGTTAAATGCAAGAACACCCAGAGAAATTGACCTGTAATGCCCAACGTCGTACGGCTTAAATTTCCCACCAAATACAGATTGTCAAAGAGCGACTCCCAGTAAATTTCAGAGCTTATACGCTTAAACTTCGAACAGGAAAATGCCTTATACATCATTCTGGATTGTTGACGACTATATCTAGCAACATGCATATAACAGCACATGTTGAGAATCGGGGATTCGAAATTAGTTTTCCTTCATCCTTGATGAATAGATGACTTTCCAAACGGTTCAAAGTTCCATGCTGACCAGAAGGCACCACTCTCGATGTCGAACAATGTCAGGCTGGTAATAAACTCGGTAAATCATCATAGGACGCAGTCCAGTATTTTTACAGTTCTCCACGAAGTGGCACCTCCCTAATTTCATAATAAGGTCATCCCTATTTAACCGCATGACAATTCTTCACTTTGTGGTATTATAGATATCGGTTAGTATACTGTTGGACACTACCATATCTTCAAAGGGGAAAACGCGAATAATCTTACAGAGAAGAAGCGACTATTCGGCAGGCCAGAATCGACATTTTTGGGGGCGCGAAAATTAGGACTCCCTTTATGACGGCAAAGATTTTACAAAAACGGGTGACCGACACCCTGTGTTTTCAAGAGTTTAACTTGGCCGTTGATTTAGTACCTTTTCTCTTTCTACCTTTGACACATTTTCGTACATTATATGGAGTTTAGGGTGATTGCACATATTGATGAAAGCAAATTCATAAAATATATACTTATAGAAGGTGTTTTGTTGAAAATTTCGAAGCCAATTATGGCCGCTGAGCGAAACCCATTATCTGCAATCTCACAATTAAATGTGGAGTGCACCTGTTTTATACTTCGTGCAAAAACCATTATCAGCGTAATTTTCCCGGCATTGACGCTGACGCTGCCAGATAGACATGGGCAAACCTGTGAGAAACATTAAGCAACATCATAAATGCCACCTGAGGGATTGATAATGAGGGACGTTCGCGCAAGTTTTTATGTAATCGACGTATTTAAAGTGTCATAAATCATACCTAATGATGCTGTATTGTCCTTGCGGTACAGATTATGCAAATTCCAGTGGCTGTATCCATAGTCTCGACGCTGAGATGCAGGACTGCCTTAACAGAGAATTCCATCTATTTAACTGGAGGCTGGGGAGGCGGCAAAACATACACGGTGTACTGCCAGTTTATTGCAAGTAAGTTGGCTAGATATATCTCTTGGGGAATTTATGTTCAACCTTCAGGCATTTGTATTACTGCATAAATATCTTTGAGCAGTCCATTTGATAAACCAGCATTTTTTCATCCTTGGGTGTTATTTATAATATAACACGTTTTCGTTATCTCAATTGCTCTTCTTTGGCTGAAGACGATGTGACTTGTTTGACGAACCAAGAAACACTTGCATAAGATGATGTCAGTATCAGTATTGGCGCTTCTTTGTGATACACTTACTTTTAAAGTCAGCCTGAACAATGTCCGGACATCTCGAACAAGGTGACATAGCAGACAAAAATGTTTTGAGATGTGCTACAGACCTTTTATATACAGACATTGTGGGAAGCCGACATCAAACCATACAGACTAGTCTTTTGTGTGAAATGCCGTCATTTTCATCTGACGATGATACAGCCCACCAATCAACAGTGTAGGAATTGTCACAGCGACACAGCTCACCAATTACCAGTATACGATTTTGTCGGAGCATTTCCAGCATAGCTCTGTAGATTTGTATCCAATACCGCTTATGCCGGTGCTAGGGGCCGTGTGGTCATGTGATCCAAGTTGCCACATGAACAGGTACAATTAAATCGTACCTGAGATACAACACATATCACGAATCGTTAGATTGTTGGTATGTGCTTTAGAATAGGTTAGCCATAAGACTATAATGTGAAGTCATGTGGCTCTGTCAGTATGTCGGCACCTCTTCCCACTTCCCTTATATGTGTTGTAATAGTATAAATATCATGGTAACCGTTTGTGGTAATTCGGCAGTTATCATCAAATAAAAATAATAAAAACAAAAGAGGGTTTCCTACAAGAGAGAAGCGGTCAACAGTTTGACATTACTTCACGAGATAGCTGCAGTGGGGAAATATTCCCAGTTCTGTGTGATCTTAAAAAAATGCGAGTACTGAAAATCAACAAGGGCACCAACGGTCTATTCTACATGGTACAGTTTCCCCTCAAATATACTCCTTATACGATTCTGTTTTTTAAGCCGAACGCAGTAAACAGTAAGATGTTAAATAATTGAGTAACTCGGATCCAGGGTCTTTCTCTGTCGATGAACACAGGCGCCATGGTCACTAATATGCCTGATATTTGCATCGACATATCCCGGGTGCCGTAATATTAGATTTGAACACTAGTATGATTCACGAAGGCTCACACCTATGGTAAATATACTCCTTCATTAAGAATAGTCGTCAGAGGATGGGTATGGCATCGTCTGAGTCTGTTATTCTGGCCGTGTACACACAGATGTGCATGCATGTTCATATGAAGGTACATGCGTTGTACGGCCCATAACCAACAGATCCGTTAAAAATGGAAAACATCTTCCTGTTTGTCAAATCCTTTCTGCAAACGTATCTAAAATAGCTCGAGTTCACTTTAATTACATTGCCGAAGTGGCATCGGAATGCACTTAAAAGTTTGTCCCAGGGGGTTCGCGAGATCAATGTTACATAAAGTACGGGTAAATTGACAGAATTAAAGTAACCGGATAATGTGCCGATCGTCAAAACATGGATTTTTCTAGATGATAAAATTCCTCGCGAATAAAAGTTATTTCTAAGCGCTTCTATTCGCTAATTGATTTCACTTCTTTGGATGGTACATTTACATCTTTTGATCCTGTGACTGCGACAGGTGGCTGTATGAATAATTAACCTATTATTGAATATCGCCTAAATTGTGCTTTTATTTTCCCTCTGTTTATTCAATACATTTGTTTTTCTGGACGAAAAAACAGTGAATCGTAAATCTGTGACGTGATGAATCGTTCCACATTTGAATGTCACAATTCGTTAGGATGCATTTCAGCACTAAATTGTCCACAGTGTAACACACACAGCAGAGCCGACAGTCAAGCTGGATTATTGCTAGAAAGAAGTGATCATCAGTGGTCTATGATGCGTGCAAGACAACCAAGCTCTACCAGAAAATGCAAAAAATCCAAGATGGCCGCTTTGTTGACGTCACAGTGACGTCATTTCAAAAACGGCAATTTGGGTCGATTTTTCGGCCGGATTTTCCGAATTTTTTATTTGTACAATTTCTTTGCAAAAACTGCAGGATAAATTAGTAGATATTAATTTTATGTGAAATAAAATAGTTTTTGCCCAATTTGCATCGCGAAAAGCAGCAATTTTGAAGAAATATGACATAAACATCACTTTTCTGGTACCCCACATGGCCGCCATCTTGAATTTGCCCATGATCCTCTGCTCGGGGGGTTATGCAAATAGGTTCAAAATGACTCCAATATGATAAACCATAAAGTTAAGGAGTTTCAGCTCTCCATCTTTTAGCGCCGAAAGTTTGGTAGGAGGGGCCATAATGGCCCCCAGGCCAGGTAGGGTTAATCAAAATAAACAGGAATGGAGTCTTCCAAAACACAAACAGGGTATAATTAATAATCTTAACTGCGACCACTATAATATGTAATGTGTGATCGTGAATCTGACGCAAAAATGTCAAAACTGATTACACGAGCTGGTAAATAAAATCCAAATGGATAAAATACAAAAATTCCAAACTCTCCTATTTACACCTGCCTACACTCACTAGTGAATATCTCATATGCAAAACTGACTACACTCGCTGGTGAAAACATTCAAACCGGACATATGCATATTGCAAGTGCAGATCCGACCTTTGTTTGTAAGGAAAATAATAAAAACACATGCTTTTTAGCAAGATAAAATCGATCAAATGTTTTCAATGATGTCAGCAAGACATGATGATATTCTTCACACAAAATCCCTAATCATTGGGACAATTAACTATTATTCTTTATACAACTGAATTTCCAATTTGCTTCTTTGAGTATTATCTTTCACGCTTTGATAGAGGGTGTTCATTTGAACAGCATGGGGATATAAAACACATAATATTCAAACGGTCCCTAACCCCGGGTTACGTGGAAGTAGACACCAGTTACGTTTAAATGCAACATTATACGGGTGGGGGAAAACGTTGCTGGCATACTGACAAGAAGTCATATGACGGCACAGGCAATGATACTGACTGCATATTTCTGGTCTGCCTATTTCTATATTTTGGTCAGCTCGCTAAGTGGATTCAGTATCTTCGGTTCAACCCTTCCAAGTTGACATTTTGAGTCTGAAATAAGTTTCCCTAAAAAAGTTTGAAAGCGGGTCAGGGTTTGACACTACAGGCGGTTGACTGAGTAATTTGTCTCAGTCAGTGCTGAGACATCCCCTCCAAATAGTCTTATATGCTCGACATATAAGAATAACATGCTGAATCTGTTCATTTTAATAGATTCCGCCTATGTTTACAATATATTCGACTGAGCTGCGAGCTTAAAGTGATAGAGAAGATTTTTTCTAACAGAAATATACTGTAACATTTTTGGATACATTCTGCATACGATACTGCGCTCAACACTGCAGACGACACCAGAATGATCTCACTTCCAGAATAGGGTGTTTTTCTCTGACGTGCGACGAAATTTAATCGAGTTGATCGTTGATTACGGTGATATTTTCTAAAGTGCAACGAGAAGTCATCGAATATCGTGATTATTGTGCAATTCTCTGTGGTGCGATTAAATGTAATCGAGTTATGATTGATTATGATGCTATTGTTTGAGTTGCGATGAAAAATAATCGAGCTACCATTGATTATCTTCCACAGATATCTTCACGAGACGACGTCGTGCATTGAGACACCCGTACGACGACATTGCGACGCGCGCACTGCTGATCTGATCATCGTTTTTGCAGACGGATTTACCCCGCCCATGTGTGAGCGCTACAGTGCCTCTGGAATTGCGATTGCATCCACGATATCGCTTTTCATATTCAGCATCTTTGCATACATACTCTGACTGAAACTGCCTTAGATTTACACTCAGTCAAACTACATTGTGGTAAAAATGGTTGCACAGTTATTGTATTGCCGCTATTGTAAACACAAAAATGTTATTTTGTATGAGCATATCTAATGTTGATGTCCTTTGGTTTTCATAAACACAATTCCAGACGTCCCTAGTTGTACAATTTGACATACCTTGGCAATTTAAAGAGGAACCCTTATGATCGTGATAAGAAAGTTCTCACATTCGGAGTGAGATGCCGTTTACCGCATGCATTTACTCCTCTGTCGATATATTAGATTTTGGAATATAAATACGATATTCAGGGATTCATGTAAATAAGATTTGGTGATGTCCCCAAAATGAACTCCAGTTAATGAGCAAAATTTATACTGGAATATTTCAAGAAATATTAGTCGAATCTCTTTTAAAACTGATCTATTGCTAATTTATAGCATTATGTAAATTATAAGTTTGATAATTTGATTTATTTTGAGAATAGGACTACCATAGCAACGTCACACGGGCTTTCTTATGGAAATTCCGAAGACCAAAAGATTTTAATTACTGCATATGTAGTAACAAGGATCTGGAAAAAAACCTCTAACTACTTCCTAAAATCGAACGTTCTCTATGGCAACTATATTTCTGAAATTATCGGTAACCACGTGGCAAAAGTGAAACCCAAATCAGCAGTAAACGCGATGTTAATGGAACGCGAGCAATCAGAATTCAAATTACTTTGGAAAAGAATATGTCATTATTTGTCTATTATTGGTCTAGTTAACTATGTGCCTTCATCAAAGCGCATTTGCCTGCAAAATGTGTAACAGAACTAAAATCTTGAAAAAATACAATATCTCTGCCACTAGTAAGAATATTTTTATGACAGCTTCAAAATCTTCAGAGTAAAGATGACAGGAATATATCCCTCCTCATTCAGAAGGTGTGATATTTCATTTGGGTTCCTCGTTAAGAAACGGGACTGGAGTTTCAACACAGACTCACTGTTCCAATGTGCATGTTGCAAAATCTGGGAAATTGAATGCAAGATTCAAATTGACTTGCCACTCATGAGTCACCATCTCCCAGATTTTGGTGAAACATGCACATTGGAACAGTGAGTCTATGTTGAAACTCAAAGTATACATACCTTAAGCTTGAATCAAGCACTGGAAAGTGCATACGAAGTTCGAAATATATGTATTAAGGCAGTGTGACGTCACTGGACCTAGATATGATTGCAACAGATCACCATAGAATACCATGCTTTAATTGCAGTTTACTCTGTGTAATAAAATCGTAACAAATTAAAATAAATATTTTCCCACAGTTTGCAATGGTCTTTCATTTGATGGAAACTTTACTTGAGGGTTTACGATCACTCTATGGGCGACGGCTGAATATTGAATGTCGGATCTGACGCTTGCTATCGATATATCTGGACCTTCTTAGTGAGTCTAATGACCGATTTCGCCACTCCTTTGATGGCTCGTCAGAATTTTCATGAATATTCAATTTCCATTAAAATTCTGACGATCACCAAAGAAGTGGCGAAACCGATAGAGACGTTCCCTGCGTTTATTGATTTTTTTCTACATATACGAACCCTGGATCGCCTTTTTCATCTTATTTCTGAATAAGTCGTAGCGGATTGGTTTTAGGAAGTTGTGTGGGCCTGCTGAATGGTTCGGCTACGGGGAACCCTCCAGTCTATTGATATCCAGATCTTTATTTGGCAACTCACCGAGCCCTTGTTTCGATACTAATAGATCGTCTGATACACTGACTAAAGACGATGGTATTTGACGGCAAAATATGATTGTCCAAGATCAGCGGTGCTAGGTTTCGTAACATGCTTCTAATTCGGCTTGTCTCGCGAACAGGTCCATTTGATAGTCACGAACTTCTAGGTTAGCTTTTCTGGTTATTCTTGCATTTACCAGGTTTATCCCATGTTGAGGCGTTTACTTCACCAGACGTCCTCGATGCACATCCATTAACATCAGATGAGTTATTTGTTTAAACTGACCATCATGACAGCTTCCGAGCTAGCGTATCTAAGTCGGTGCTAGGGGCCGTGTAGAAACTTCATCATCTGCACATTAACAGTAGCAATAAAAGTTTGTCGAGGGAAGCTTTCATATGGTTGCTTTTCAGTCGCTGGATGTTGTCAGATTTGTTCCACCTCTTGCACAGGCCCGCGAGACAAGAGTTTTGGGGGGTGTGGGCGGTGGTATTACGGTGAAGGCGTGACACGGACTTTGGGTGAATCGAGAAATAAACAGTTTACCACCAAACAAAATACATCAGAATTTCATTCTACAAGTATCACTTTATATATTCCTGTCGTCAAATTAGTAAATTTGTGCAATTTTTTACCTTTGCCGGGCGATTCAAAATCCAAACTAACTGTCCATCCATCTAGGAACAGTTAGATTCTGGCGGGCTTCGTTCTCAATTCTGATTGGTCAATCTCAACAGCTGATCAGTGCGTGGCCTCTCTTGCCGGAGGCGTGTCGAGACTGACCAATGAGAATTGAGAACGAAGCGCGCCATAATCTAACTGTTCCTAGATGGATGGACAGTTAGGTTGGATTTTGAATCGCCCGGCAAAGGTAAAAAATTGCACAAATTTACTAATTTGACGACGGGAATATATAAAGTGATACTTGTAGAATATTCTGATGTATTTTGTTTGGTGGTAAACTGTTTATTTCTCGATTCACCCAAAGTCCGTTTCACGCCTTCATGTTAATTTATATAAAGCATGGGGTTATATATAGAGATCCCATATTTCGACACTTCACCGTAATACCACCGCCCACACCCCCCAAAACTCTTGTCTCGCGGGCCTGTGACCTCTTGCATATTGTTCCAATCTACCATCTCCAAATGAACAGTCACAACCAAAGTATTACTTATACTCTGAACGCCGACTTGGGAATTCATTTGGATAAAATAATACTTGTCTAATTGCGCTTAACACGGGACTAGGGGCCGTTTGAACATCGTGTGTTTTACAGCTCTGGTGTTCAAATGAACAATCACAGTCAAAGCTTAACTGAGAAACATCATTCTCTAGAATGCGACTTGGAAATTTATTTGGATACTGGTACTTAAAGAACATCCCCATGCCTGTGTTTTTCTAAATTTTCATTTCTGGCATACTCACAACCAGTACCTAGTGTCGTACGAAAAGGCAATTCGGTTACTGACGTGGATTCGTTTTGTGGTAGACGGCCAAGTATCTAATGTCATATCTAATACATGTATGGTATATATTATACATATTGCATGTTGTGGTTTGAATGCTAACTTTCATGCGGGAAAGTCCATCCTCATTGGGTCTATCAAGGGTCATTTAATATGGATATTGGCAGCGTCAGGTCCAGGTCCGACCTTCAATAACCAGCCGTCGTCCACGGTGAATCTCCACATTAATACTCGAAATGCCTAATTCACAGGATAACGTTAGCACCAAACTCCAAACAACCAACAGCGTATCTAATTCCGTTTAAGCCGATACTAGGGGCCGTGTGAATACTTCATAGTCTCCACATGAACATCCGCAATAGAAACGCGGCTGAGGTACTAAGGCTACGACCGTATTCTCGGAACTGAATGTTAGGTGTAGACGAATACTTTCCTGTAGAGTCATGGTTGCTTTTTAGTCACCAGACGTCGTCAATTTTTCCCACCTCTTGCATATCGCTCCAATCTCGCAAGAGAGAAGTGGTCAGCCGTTTTCAATGCTGCTAGAAATACAGCATGATGTTCCAATTGTCATATCTATCCTATTTTGCAAGTAATCTCAGTGTCGTTTTCTTTAGTTGTTGTGGGTGTTCATATGAACATCGTGACGATCTTCTAGTACATCATATTCATGTGACCCATAGCTCCAGGTTAGGCGGAATTAGACACAAGTTGCAAAAGGTAGCCAGACGGATCTTGCGAACTATGATCGTTCTTTCTGGTATTTTTCATCAAATCTGCCCCCAAAAAAACATGAGCGAAGGCGCTTGCTGGTTTTACCATTTCTTGTCTTTTTCTGAGGAAATATATTGTGAAGATGATTGAAATGGTCGCATTTCACACCGAATCAAGCAGATACTCATATTCGACAAGGGTTCGACCATCGGGATATTATTCTCTACTTATCGATGCCGAACTTTCTAATCGTCTGGCTTTTGGTAAAAGTAGACTTGACTACAACCATTTTCGCCTTTTGTAGAGTTCTAGGGCAAAATATGATGTCCCACACGGACTCTCTGTAGTTTCCGTAAAATTCAGGGAAGGTGGATATATATTCTTTGTGTGTCACGTTATAGGCAATAACCTAGGCAAGAAGATTGTGTTTGATGAACGCAAATGAACGGCTTTGGCAATGCAAATTGTTTAGTAATTATTCAATGTAGCACGCTTTCGGTTAACCTTACCTGGCCTGGATGTGCTACCTCCGGAACGACAAAAATGGAGAGCTGAAACGCCGCGACTTTATAGGTTATAATATTGGGGTCATTTTGAGCCTATTTGCATCAGATGATCATGGGAAAATTAAAGATGGCGGCCACGTGGAGTCCCAGAAAAGTAATGTTTTTGTCATATTTCTTAAAAATTTCTGCTTTTTCACGATGAAAATCGGGCAAAAACTATTTTATTTCACAACACATTACTATTTAATAATTTACCATGCAGGTTTTGCGGAGAAATTGAATAAATAAAAAACTCGGAAAATCTGACTGAAAAATCGACCAAAAAAACGCTGTTTTTGAAAATGACGTCACTGTGACGCCATCAAAGCGGGCAGCTTGGATATTTTTACATTTTCTGGTAGAGCTTGACCCAAGGGTATAGTGTGGTAAATTTCATCTCCCTAGCTCAAGGGGTAAGCAAAATAATCAGGGATTTCCCCCCCCCACCCAAGGCCACAACAAGTCCCAAAAAGCCCAGGCCAGATAGCATTAAAAACATCAGAAACTGAAATTTATTAGCGAGAATATATGAAAAGTCGGATTCACAAGCAGCTTCACTGGAATTGTGAAAATTAGTTTCAGAATTCGAAATAATAAAATGACACCAAAGTTCTAATTTCCTAACTGGACAGTTTCCAGATAATATATAATGCGTCTTGATGCGTTTATATATCGCAATTTGATTGTACAGATTGATACCGTTTCCAAAACCTATCGCTAGGGAACGTGGAACCTGAAGGATGTGCGCTGGTGGTAAATCAAAGTAATTAACTTTTTTAAATAATGTGTGTTGTTGTATTCATAATTGTGTAATATGGGGAAAAACAAAGAAAAAAATATAGGTTGATGTGCATTTTATAGCTGCAGGCAACGTCAAGTGGACTGCCCCATGCTCAATTTGATAACCCAGAAATCATAGGGAATAGCCCTAGTTTTGAAGCATATTCATGAAAAAATCATATAAATAGTATTTAACTTTTTCTTATATTCTAACTGTTTGCAGATAATCACATTGTCTACCAAAATTTATCAAATTGGATGGATGTTGGTGTGCAAAATTCTCGGCTAGAAGGCTTTTAAAGGAAATCCCTATATCTTAACCTAGGAAAGGGAGATAATCCAATAGGAAAAACAGGGAAAAATGCTGCCAAAGACAAAAACCACCAGCGGATATCCTTAAATGAGTGTACAAATGCATTCCCGTATAGTATTACAATAATCACATGCCGCATATTTCAATGTTCGCTGAAAACCTATATATCGTTGCTTGAACAACACCCAGATCTACACTTTAATTGGACCCGCGAATGTTTATCTGTGGTGATGTGTACAGTTCTGCAATTAGTACACGATGCAGTCTGGCGCGAAATTCCATATATCAATGAGTATCTCACATGAGAGAGTCACGCTGTGTTTGTTTAGACGATCGACCAACTTTGATCGTCTGGACATCGCTTTATGTCCAGCTCTCTGGAGATAAGGAAATGCATATGCGTAGTGGACCTATGATTGGGGATTTGGTACACGTCGAGCGAACAATTAGAACTGAAGGGAATATTAACTTGGTAAGGGTTGTCCAGCGAGTTCATAGCTTTGAAGCTTTAGAGGGTCTTAGTTTTCTTGATTTTATGAGCACCATAATCGAACATCGGTAGGCAGTCGTCGTTCTGAATTAATCTCTGTACCCGCAGGTATGTAATAGTGACGCCGTAAGTGGCAGGAATTTGTATGAACCCAAAGGTTGACATTTTGAATCTAATGATATCTAAGGACTAGAAGGGATTTGCACATTATACACAGCCTCCATATCTCAGAAACGACTTTATTGGAGCTTCTAATTCCAGCCTAGAATGAATCCGTGATATTCAGGATCCAACATGTATATGAATTGAAGATAGTTGCTTGAAAGATAAAAAGCAATATCTTGCCCAGTCAACATGGTCAATCGTGTTCATATCTTCGCTACGCCCTTCGATCCTGAAAAGTAATAAAATTAATTTTTGGCCTAGTGATCCTAAACCTTCATTATTGTGACTTACTAGCATCATTTTGAAGCTTAAGCATCGTCAGTCAAGCACTCCCGATGACAGATTACATTATGTACACCCGATTTCTCTAGCAGTACCGTACTGGACTCCAAAAATGCATAAAACACTATACAAAGCTAGATTTATAGCTGGATCCAGATTTATGGAGTTTTGGATCTAGATGTTAACAAGAGGACTGCAAGCTGTAAAATCATCCTGCTGTCATTTCAAGAAGTGCGGACGTCGAATGCATGTGGATACTTAAGAACTTGATAGGAAAGAACATATACAGAATAGTCATGTATCTACTTGGGATTTCTCGACTATCTATACTACTATTTCTCATCAGGACTTCATTGAACATCTTAGTTCATTAATAATATCGGTGTTCAATAAAACTGGTCATCGGTATATTAATGCCAGAAGCCATAACGCTTTCTTCAATTCTACTGGGCGTAAAAGGTATCATTCTTGGGATCTCATTATCAATATCTATGTGAAATTCGGCAATACCATATACCAACAGCGTCAGTGTGCATCAGTTTGGCGGACCTATATCTGTTCTCGTATGAATACAACTATATGCAGAAATTGTCAAAATATAACCATTTCAAAGCCCGATTTTATCTCATTCACCAACCGCTATATATACGATCTCCTAACACTTGATAATCCCTTCATCAGCGTCGCCGTGAAGGACACTTATCCGCCCTTCACTGGTTTGGAAGGAAACCACTGATAGCCCAGATGGGACATCACATCCGGACCTATACCGATATAAGATTGAGCGGGGCTTTCTCTCATGTCGACTCTACGACACGTCGGCCGATGTATGAAGTAATAAGACCTTAATGATTTTTTTCTCTCACTTTTATCAAGTAATCTTTCTATTCAACTCTTCCGAGAATATTTCATCATATCCCTTAGTTAAGTTCCATGAAATTCTGATTTGAATTTGAATTGAATTTGTTGTCCGATTGAATTTGGTTTAGATGAGATGAGTTATGACAGATTTCGAAGATTTTAGATATCAGTTCCTCTAATTAAACCATGTATTGGTTTGTTGTTTTTATGTAATACTATTTTCAAAATCAAGTTTGGTGTTTGGCAGATGTGCTTATTGACATATTCCAGCAAAATATAAAAAATATATATGTTATTAATTTTACTCTTTGGTATTAAGCTCCACTTTTAAGCATTTTGCATTTTACTAGCATGTACGGTATTCAGTTTTTGTTAACAAAAAACCCTTCAACGTCCGTGGAATGAAAAGCTTCCAAGAGCCCATTAGAATCTCCCGAGGACACTTAAAAGTCGAGAATAGTCTGAATGTAATATTTGTTCTCCAAAAGAGCTTTTTCTGCTTTATCTGGTTGAGTGTTTCTTCATTGTAGCGTGAGAATGCCAATCAATTCAATGGAGAAAAATATCCTTTCACGTTCTATAGCTTCGAATATCGACCTGTATGTTCGGTATCTCCAATAATTACAACGTTAACCCTGTTTGAAATGAAAATAGTGTCTGTGCTGTCTGCAGAACACATTAGAAAACACTCTAAGAGGAGTCAAATGGTGCCGTTTGCCACTTCGGCTAGTTTTACATGGTCCTATTTATTTAAAGACGGATTTACAAGCTGTATAGGCAGTAGCAGTTCGTGTTACTTTGAATTCTGTCTTCACATTCAGCAGATATTATGCACGGTGTACATAGTTATTTTTTTAGGTTTCCGTCTTGGCATGCTGGGTGAACTTCAGAATCTGTATGATCAGCTCTCTGAACCTTGCTTATTGATGAGTGATTTTATCGGTCGTAGTAGCCTTTGGGATCATGCAGAGAACAGTAAAAGAACATTTTATATCAACTGAGTTTTGCGTATTTCTAATGACATTTCTTGTACACATTTGTCCTCTGCTCAAGGAACATATTCAGCATTAGATATCTTACTTTGCGACCTCTCTATACTCGAAGAATTTACTTGCTCTGTTCATGATGACCCACTGTTTTAAAAGCTGTTCATTCAGACGATGACCCTCATTTAACAAGATATAATTTTAAGAGAGCAAATTGGTTAGAATCTGAAAGCTTTGTTTACAAAAAAAACTACAAACAGACTCTTCCACTAATGTTCCAGATCCTATACAGTTATTCTCAGATATGCTGATTGAAATTGCTAACTAAACCATTTTCACATGCTCAGGAGGTGCACATATTTAAACAAATGGTTTAGCGATGAATGTAGAGAAGGAAGGAAATGTAGGAAAAAAGTGGAACGGTGTTTCCGCCGACATCGTAATTCTGAATATTTGAAATATCTGAGAGTTACTAGAGCTGAAGCTCGTGGAACCATGAAACAGAACAAAAGTGATTACTGTAAAAATAGTGTCTAAGATCAATGCAGTTACTTCTATAACCAAAGTTCGGAATAAGATCCTAAGAATTGAGGGTATAGATCCACTGTTCGTCGTATAAATGCTCGAAATCAAGTTATAATTGACGGAGTAGAAATCGCGAATAAATAGGCGAAACAACTGTCCAAATGTTTCGTCAGATGTGTATGTACCTAAATTTAAAAATTTGCAAAGAAGAGAATAGAAGAATGTTATTATATTTTTCGCTAATAACCATAGAAGCTATAATGCTTTGTTTCCAGTGAATGAACTTCGTGCTTCTCTGGAGAAAGCTAACGGTTCTGCTGCAGGCCCTAATATTATTCATTATCGACTTTTGAAACGTCTACCTGAATCTTCTCTAGAAACCCCATTTGGGTGACAGAACACTTTCCACCGTCATGGCATCAATGCCATTGTTATACCAGTCCCAACGCCTGGCCGTAACCATACAGACCCTGATAATTATTGCCCGATTCCACGGACTAGTTGTGTTTGTAAAACAACGGAAAACATGATAATGATCGCCTTGTTTGGTACCTAGAGACCGAAAATAAGCTGGTTTCCGTAAAATAAAGGTACCATTGACAATTCAGTTATGTTCATTCTTTGCGAAAGCATACTTGACATAGGAATCCAATCTGTGGTTTCCATATTTTTCTATTTAGAAAAAGCCTATGGCACTACTTGGATATACGGGATTTGAAAATACCTTCATACTAGGGGATTAAAAGGCCGTTTACTATTTTTATATCCAACTTTTTTAATACTAGACAGTTTTGAATCAATGAACAAATGGTTCACTCTTTGTAGATGATTTCAACATAACGTGTTGTGGGAATGATATACATAATATCGAGAGAAAATTACAACCTAGTCTAAATATAAAATGTTCTTCAGAGCCAAGACAAATTGTATGCACTTTTGTAGAAGGTATTTCCACCACAAAGATCCAGTACTAACATTAGATGGAACTGAAATCAGGGTAGTAAACGAAGTCAATTTTTTAGGAATATTGTTTAATCACCGATTAACGTTCTTATCGCATATAAATTGCTTGAAATCTAAGTGCACTACAAGTGGGGAGATCAGCAGACGCTTTTCCATTTATATTGATCACTTATTCGTTTTAAGCTTGATTATGATTCTATTTGTTGCAACGGTGTCAGCAAGTCAAACTTGGCAATGGCAGATCCTATTCTCCATCAAGGACTTAGACCTTGTGTTCAGAACATCACATTAAGAAAGCTATATGTCGAAGCAGCTCGATTTCATGAAGATGAAGAATTAAACTATCACAGCAATATATCACATATTTTTTATCTAATCACTCAAATCCTACATGTAACTGTGTATTCATCCCTAAATACGTAGATTTGTCCTTAAATAAACCCTCCATTATTCCACCGCATGAAACCACAACTTGTAGCACCTGGTATTAAGCTTAGTCTAATTATACGAATTTCAAGCTCTTGTCAATTTTATAATGACAGTTAGGGAGCGTGTCAAAAGTTTTGACGCGAACGCGTTCATGTTTGAACGTTCGACTGTTCATTTCCGCATGCGTCAGGCCGTTCATTTTACACATCAGCGTCAGGAAATGAACAGTCGAACGTTCATATTTGAACGTTCATTTTTTTGAACGTTCATTTTTGAACGTTCATTTTAAAATGAACGTTCATTTTTCAATGCACTCTGACATTCATTTTCGCACGTTCGTTTTCGCATGTTCATTTTCTCAGGTGTATTTATTTTGCACTAGCTTTCGTAGGTATATAACCCACTTCCTCTGACGAAGTACTTTCGTTCTTTCAAAGCAATTATGGCAAAGATTTGACGTTTATCTACAACAAATTCAATAAATGTATTTAATATAATAAAAGTGGATCTTTCGTACATATTCTGGGGAATTATTTACCCGGAATTATAGAACGAGCGACAAAAAGGAACTAACGCGCGTGTATTATTTTTTGGAAGAAAACGAGATGAACTATATATAATATTAAACTTCGACAAAGAAATATCACCATACTGATGTGGTTTATTAAAAGTCCGATGTGACCAAATATTGTAAAGAATGATACAATAATCGGGTGAACAATTTGGTGAATTAAGCTCCTTAAAATGTTCGTAATTGGAAGAAATTTGATAGACGAATAAGGACTTTGTTATGATATCAAACCACACATTATTATATTACGTATTTGTATGACATTTATATAACAAATTTGATACATGGCATTCGACGGATGTTGATCGCGATTGTTAACTTATTTGACAACCGTATATGCTAAACCCCTAGGTGTCCCCCATCGTCCTGTCTGACCTGCTCTGTATATTGATCGTGCGTAACGCACGTGGGCCCCGTCTGCCCAGTAAGGGTGAGAGCTCAAAGTCGGTTGCCGTTCCCGGGTAAATCAAGGTGTAAGGTGTGTGCGCCTTCATTGCATCAGATTTCTAAACCGCTACTAATTTTTTTCGTATGGGAAAATAGTGATATTCTTCAGGTCCAGGTTGCTTTTTATGCACACCAAATGGCCACCCGGGATTTTCCTGGCAGACCGTAACTGACACTGTCAACATTTGAAACCTTGGCATAATATTGTCGTTTCCATTTAATTTAACATCTTGCGGTGTTCTAAATGCTATTCGTTATATTTATTATTTGGTGTCAAAATGAGCCATCTCGGAAAGCCCCTTGAACAGATGTACATATAGCGTTGATTTTAATATCGTATTCTGATCAATAAAGCTATGAAGAATCACATGATTGATAAGAAATCTGGACTATACAGTCTTGGCTTTGAAGGCTTTTAGCACTGTGATTGTTTGACAACAGCATTTTTATCGAACCGGTCGGTATCAACGGCGGATTTTGAAAAGCCAGCGAAAATGACTTGAAACAAAAAAAGCCAACACACGTATTTTCTTATATAAACACAGATCAATTAACAGTTATCTATTTTACAGCATTCAACGATTTCAGATAATTTAAGATAATAATAGGTGGCGACAAAACACTGAAGCCGTGACCGGGACAAGTAGGCCCCTAACAGAGAAACAATTCTATCATTGTCCTTCCATATATCATCCGTTTATTAAATTATTATTATCAATCGCAGACATCGGACACACCACTCTAGGTTTTACAGAATGCACTGAATTAATGTATATAAACAATGCAAAGCACATGGTAAGTTACAATAAATTCTATAACAGAGGAAGGCCGCGCTGCGGGAAAGTAGATTTGACTCCACGCATTTTATAATAGTATACATCGGAAGGCAGGTTTCTGTATGCAACCGACTTTGAGCTCTCACCCTTTCTGGGCCTCCTGGGCAGACGGGGGGCCCACTTGCGTTACGCACGATCAATATACAGAGTAGGTCAGACAGGACGATGGGGGACACCTAGGGGTTTAGCATATACGGTTGACAAATAATTTAACAATCGCGATCAACATCCGTCGAATGCCATGTATCAAATTTGTTATATAAATGTCATACAAATACGTAATATAATAATGTGTGGTTTGATATCAAGCGAAGTCTTTATTTGTCTATCAAATTTCTTCAAATTACGAACATTCTAAGGAGCTTAATTCACCAACTTGTTCACCCGATTATTGTATCATTCTTTACGATATTTGGTCACATCGGACTTTTAATAAAACCAAATCAGTATGGTGATATTTCTCTGTCGAAGTTTAATATTATATAGTTTCATCTCGTTTTCTCCCAAAAAATAATACACGCGGCGCGTTAGTTCCTATATGTCGCTCGTTCCCGGTAAATAATTCCCCAGAATATGCACGAAAGATCCCCTTTTATTATATTAAATACATTTATTAAATTTGCTGTAGATAAACGTCAAATCTTTGCAATAGTTGCTTTGAAAGAAGGAAAGTACTTCTTCAGAGGAAGTGGGTTATATACCTACGAAAGCTAGTGCAATATAAATACAGTTGCGCTGCCTTTTTCGAGTGTTCTGTTTTCGTTTTGTTTTGTTTTATTTTTCATTCTAATAAGAGTCGACACACGATAGCCGTATTGTGAGCCCTTCAGCGATTTCTGACATAATAATTTGAACGTTCAAAAAAGAACGTTCTTTTTCTGAGGTTCATTTTTTCTGACGGGGTAGTGTTCATTTTCTGACTGTCGAACGTTCGTTTGCTGGAAGAAAAAGAACGTTCACCTGTTCATTTTCTGACGCATTCTTTTAGTTTGAACGTCAAAACTTTTGACACGCTCCCTTAGCCAAACCAGGGGTAGATATTAAAATGACGAAATATAGAAATTACAAGCGTCTAGTCCGTCATTCATAATTCAGCCGTCGTCCATTAGAGAACATCCGCGTCCATAATCCAAAGACCTATTCCATTTTCCACATAACAGTATTAGCACCAAATTCAAAGAGACAACCATAGTATACATAAACATAGGCTTGTTTCCTGCAAGAGAGAAGCGATCAAGAGTTTTCAATGATGCCGGCAAGACATCATGATGTTCCAAAAATATCAAATCCGTATCGCTGATCAGTATTCTTAATCCATAATATTCGTTATAGAGTCGTCATCTAAAAAAAGATGTATCTCAATCACGCTTTGATTGTGACTGTTCATATGAGTACCATGAGGATCTTGAAGCACATGGGTTCATACGGCCCCTAGCCCCGGGTTAAGCGGAATTAGACACAAGTTACGAAACGTAGCACCATAGATCTTGCACGCTACGTTCGTATTTTGCTATCAGCATGCGATATGTATCGCCAAATTTGAGAAACTTTGAGTGGAGACGCTTGGTGGAATAGCCCTGTTTTATAAGTTTCTGCAACAATGTTTTGTGACGTTGATTAAAATCATCACATTTAACACAGGATCTAGCAAATGCTACTAGGCGAGATATGTATACGCCATATGCAGGTCCCACTGGAATATTACTATCCAGAAAGGGATAGTTTACGATGTCGAAATTGTAATCATCTCTTTTGTCATAAAGTCGACGAGAGAGAATGCCCGCTTCATTTTTATAGAGATAGAGATCTAATAAGATGTGCCTGTAGGGCTATCTGTAGTTTCCTTCAAATCCAGTGAAGGTGGATATATATCCTTCACTGCGTCATTTATATAGCGATTATCCACAGCGAGAAGATCGTCTATATAGCGTTTGGTGAATGAGAAGGAACGGGATTTGAATGGATCGGTTTTTGAAAGCGCCTGCATATAGTCACATTCATAAGAGAACAGGTACAGGTCGGCCAACAGGGGTGCACAAATAGTACCCATTGGAATACCTATATGCTGCTGTTATATTGTGTTGCCAAATTTCACATAGATATTTTTAATGAGAAATTCAAGCAACTCTATAAACAAAGAAACATTCCATGAATGATATCTCTTGTATGTAGTCGAGCTAAAGAAAGCTTTATGGTTTCCGACAATAATATATCTACAATCAGTTGATACAGATACTATTAATGAACTTAGACGGTCAATAAGGTCCTGATGAGGGATTGTAGTATAGAGAGTCGAGAAATCCCATGTGGATACATGTCTGTACGGTATGTGACCTTTAGCATCAAGCTCTTCCGTAAGACATTTTGAGTTTTTCAATATCCACATACATTCAGCGCCAGAGTTCTTAGAAATAGTGGCGCAATACCTTTCCCAAAATGCTTTTACCACCTGAAGGGCCCTCGTCAATAGGGTTGAAAGAAGCTTGGTGGTGCAGCTTCTAGACACGGAATTTGGTCTACTGAGAAAAAAATACAGATCGCATCAGACTATTAATATAGATGGTTCTAAAGATGGTGAGGGAGTAGCGTGCTATCTTTAGTTTCAAAACTAAAACCTACGATATTCACCACCGAAGCCAAAGCCTTATTGTCAGCTTTACAATGTATTGGGTCTACCAAAGGAGGGAAATATGTCATATTCTCAGATTCAATGTCATACCATCTGACGACGATACAGCTCACCAATCTCCAATGTACAGGTTGTCACAGCGAAACAGCTCACCAATTACCAGTATACGAGTTGTCAGAGCATTTCCATCATAGCTCTCTAGATGTGTATCTAATATCGCTTATGCCGGTGCTAGGGGCCGTGTGGTCATATCATCCAAGTTGCCAAATGAACAGGTACAATAAAAGCGTACCTGAGATACAACACATATCACGAATCGTTAGATTCTTGGTATGTGCTTTAGAATAGGTTAACCAGAAGACTAGTCTGTGAAGTCATGTGAGGCAGTCAGTATGTCGGCACCTCTTCCCACTTCCCTTATATGTGTTGTAATTAAAGCCATTAAAAGTGGAACTTATATGCCCGTAAAATTCATCAATAGATTGATATCGTGTGTTGTTGGTTGCTAGTCATGATGGTACCAATGGAAATACTGAAACTGATAAAATGGCTAAAGCAGCCCTAGATAATGGGGTTGATCGTGTTGGAATCCCATATAGCGATTACAGACCCTCTATCTGCGCTTATGTGAGAACCTTGTTGCAATCTTCATGGGATGCTGTGCGTAATAGCAAACTTTATGAGTTCGAAACAACTCATCAAAACAGCCGAAAACGTTTCTACCAAGCCATGATCAGGCGCATGCACATTAACTCACGAACATTTACTAAAAAAAAGAACAAGCCCCAAGATGTATTCCATGCTGCGAAGATCTCACAGTGAAACATATTCTGATCGACTGTAATGATGTACGTTTTTAATGTGTTGTGTTGCTAGGTTATTCACTTGTTTTTGCTAAAATACTTATAATTTTATTTGATCGTCGCTATATAACTGAAATATTGCTGAACGCGACATTAGACCTTAATTCTCCGAATGAATTACCGCCTAGACGCTTGTATACTAAAAACATTGCTCGAGAGTTCCTGGGCGGCGCCCGTCGGATCGACGCGTTTTTCAAAAATTTCGCAAATGTTCGTCACAATGTGACAATACGCGTTAAAACTGCATGCAGAGTCAACGCGTTTTGTCACAATTTTTTACAATCGCGCCAAAAAAACGCTAACTCCATGCAGTGTTAACGCGTTTTTCATAATTGTGACAAAGTGCAACAGTTGCTCCCAAACGCGTTGACTCTGCATGCAGTTTTATCGCCTATTGTCACATTGTGACGACAATTTGCGAGCAAAAGAGTCAATAATAACCGTGAAAACACAATCTACACGATCTATTTCTTGGAATTTCACATATGTCAGGTCTTTGATTTGAAGTTCACATTTGACGTAGAAGACAAACAGGTCTGTGAAAATACATGGAAACACTGACGCGTGTACGCAACCGCATTATATCGTTGCTACATGTAGATGTTAACGCTATACAGTTCCTTCAATTGCAGCATCATATTTAAGGTACAGTCGTCTAGTCCGTCATTCAATAATCAGCCACTGTCCGTTAAAGAATTTCCCTGTCCATATCCCAAAGACCTAATTCATATAACAGCATGAGCACCGAATTCATCCTGTATTGAAAATTGAGTTGGAGCGAATTGATTCAGTGAGCCATTGATATGCTTTAATCTGTATTTCATGCAAAAGTACTTGACGTTAACATATTTTCATTCCTTGTGTGCATAGACGTCTTGCACGAAACGCGACTGTGTCCACACCATCATATCTGCCAAAATATATCTGAATGTATATGCTGATCATATAGTTTCATGGGGAAATACTTGGCGATCTTGAAATACAGTGGATGATTCCACCCGTCCCAGGAATCAATATCGCACACGTCGTGTTGTACATGCTTTCAATTAACACAGCACCACAAACAACTCGCAGTATGTCCAGAGCATTAACAACTTCCCGTGACTAGGAAATATGGGAGATCTAGCCTTCCAATAATTAAGATTTTCGACAAAAAAAACAATCGATAGAGTGAGCCTTTTTTCTCGCGTTGACCGTTTCGCTGGCAGCGCGGGCTGAATAATTATTAATAAATGCGTTTTTCCGCATGCCCAGACGGCGGAGTAAAAATAGACTACAACTGTTTTTTTAACAATGAAGTGAATAACTGCATTTCTCTTTCCTTACACCCACCCGTGAGGTTCCCGGGTGTAAAAAGGAACAGGACCCTACCCGTGGGGTTCCCGGGTGTAAAAGGAATAAGTTTCAAACGTCGTGATATGACTGAACTATAGTTGAAAGCGACGCCAAATCATATTCACTCACTCACTCACTTTCTCTCTACAACTCCCGCACTAATCCCGCACTCAGCTATAGACCTCTATTGAATGGGGGACTTGCAAAATACCACCTATCCAATCAAATCCAGTCATTGCCACTTCCTGTTTGTCGATTTAGGAACAGTGTGTTATGCAAGGATTCCTTTGTGTTCGTATGAACAGTCACAATCATTAAGGTTCCAGGAACCCCGAGAGGCTTCATACATTCGAAATTAGTTATTTCGCATAACATAAAAATTAATAATTAACGCAGTTGGCTGGAGAAAAAAGTCACTTTATACCAAATAGTGCGCTTTGAAAAGGAACCGTCAGAAAAGACGTCCGGACATACCCACTGGAATAGTCCGAGAGCGCTACAAGTGAGCCACACATGTTTACCTGACAGGGTGATCAGTCAACCAAGTTTATAACTTTATTCAATCATTTTATGAAATAATATTGAAAATTAAGGACGATTTAGACTGGGTTATAAGTTATTTAACTTGGTTGTAAAAACTACCGGTCATAGTAAATCGCTCCTTGGTATTTTTTTGGTGGTTTTCTCTATATTTTTACTATATTTCAAGTTTTAGCCTTCTAATTCACTGATCGAACATGCTTTACATATGTTGGGCTAAATAGACGTATTGAAAACTTCAATGGTTTCACCAATCTCATTTAAATACAACAAATTTTAAACTTATTGAGGTCAATGCAGTTGGAGGTCAGATTTAAGAATGGCTACACTAACATGCACAATATCATCTTCACCTCATCCGTAAGTTTAGTACTTAAAACTTAACCCTATCTGGCCTGGGCATTTTGGAACCTGCCCAGGCCGGGGGAGGGGGGCATTTGCCCGCCCCACCTCCCCTTCCCAATTATTTTTCTTACCAGTTGAGCTAGGAAGCTGAACCTTGCCACACCATACCCTTGGTTCAAGCTCTACCAGAAAATGTAAGAAAAAGTCCAGGATGACCTCACTTTTCTGATACCCGGCATGGTCGCCATCTTTAATTTAGCCAGGACATCTGCAAGTAGTCTCAAGATTACCCCAATATGGTCAACGGAAAAGTCAAGGAGTGGTCAGCTCTCAATTATTTTGTCGTTCTAGAGATAGGACAGGAAGTTTGGTTGGGGGGAGGGAGGGTTTATAATGGTCCCCCAAACCTGGTACGGTTAATCTAATTTGCACATTTTGGAATCACTGTCTGAATCATCATCCATAAAACATACAATTGAACACAGAAATGGAAAAAGGAGCTAGTAACATTTCGCGAATCATCGTTCCATATTCGTACAAACAATGTCCCATTGCGATCGTTTGAATCTGGATTTGAGCGCCGATACATTCAATAGAAAAGCATTTATAAGCAGTTCCGAAGATTCTCAACTGTTTAAAGAATGTCTGAACGGGTTTTATGGAAACCCCTCGAGTTATAAGTCAATGCGAGTCTTTAAACAGACATCCGATATTTTCCGTTGACCAACAAAGAAAACTGGAAGCTTTAGCCGATGAAAGAGTGTCTGTGTACGTTCAGTAACCCTTATAATTGCAAATCAGGTGCAGTTTAGATTTTGTAGTTATATTTACCTAGGTGGCTACATGTATGCTTTTGATGTAGTTGCATTCACATGGGTTGCTAAATGTATACTTTCATTGCATTTCCTTTCTCTTCATAGCTGCACATTAAATTCACCGCATGTCCCCTTCGCTAATGACTTTCCGGTAACAGGGCAAGTGAGAGACTTTCGGCTTTCATTAATTAAGGTTTCAGAAAAATCGATACGGATTTCAATGGATTGAGAGAGTTATTTTGCAGCGTTAAATATTGTGGAAAGCAACTGAGCCTGAAAACAATTAAGCCGGATCATTTTTTGTTCAGACTTTTCATTAAACCGAGAGGATTTCTTTAAGCCTCGACCGCAACTTTCGATACCATTAAGCAACGACGAAAGATGCAAAACTGGCGTATTCACATTCGTATCCACGGGCGTAGTTTATACAGATACACGGAAGTCTTTCATCTGTCTTGAGAACATCCATACAAGAGCAGTATATTAAGTCCCAACTCAGATCGGATATTGTTTCATGTCGTCTGTTCGAAATGGTATGTGATGTATAAATAGACTGAAAAGAGAGAGAGAGAAAATTGAGGTTTAACGTCGCGTTCAGCAAAATCTATGGGGGGAAATCTACCCAATCATGTAGATAGATGACGAAAGTAAAAAATCTGTTCTGAAAGAGCGCGCTTCGAAAAGATGACCTTTATGAAAATATTGACTTGTTTTGAGGGAAATATACAGTTTTGTTGCCCCGATGCGGCTCGGGCGATATACACAGCCTAGGGGCAACAAAACTGCATATTCCCCACACAAGACAATAGTTTCATTATTATATTTATCAACTTAACTCTGCTAATCTATTTTCCCGTGAGCGAAATATTGTTTTAAGTTTTATGTTGCAAGTGCACAATCCTTCCGAGTTGGTTATTTTTAGCGGGCAATCGCCTGCAACATACTTTATCATGCACGAGATTTCACTGATTCGGAGCTGTCTCATTACTATCGTGTAAAAATCGCAACAGACGTATAGTTGTTCGATGACGCTTGTTAGTTACTCCAATAATGTACGTGAGTACGATTCTACTTACAATTATAGATGTATTCTGCAGCTAAACTCAGCTCCACGAACTACTTCGTGGCCGACTGTTTGCAGCGCGAACGAGAGAACGGGGCGACCTCTGTTGTAATTATCTCCCTTTGGTGTGTATTCCATCGGGGGTGGAATATGCAGGTTCAGCGGGCAATATACACCCATGTGACCGGGGAATATGCAGTATTCTCATTACAATGTATATAGGGAGACACTCTAATAAATATAATAATGATTAGTGTTGCACGAGGAAAATCTTCCGTTACCTTAACCCGACTTGACAGTTCTCTCATTCTCGCAGTAAACATTGAGATGATCGGTACTTTCTCTTTCTTAAGGCCAATAAGGATTCATTTAAATAACTTGAAGACAGACAAAACATCTTCTATCGCAAACTATTCGGATCTCTCACCGCGACAGTCGGCTGTGAGAAGTGATTCGTTGGGATTATGAATGGCACATACTGCTATGCCTACCGGGCATTCGGTCAAAATTTCAACAACGCTACACTTAACCCTAACTGGCCTGGGGGAATAGAGGAGGGGGGGACACTTTCCGACCCGTCCTGTTGGTTTTTTGCTCCTATCTCCGGAACGATAACAAATTGAGAGCTGAAACTCCGTGACTTTTAGATTAGGGGGTCATTTCGACGCTACTTGCATGGCATCACGAGCAGAGGATCATTGGTAAATTCAAAATAGCGGCCATGTGGGGGTACCTGAAAAGTGATGTTTTCGTCATATTTCTACAAAAATTACGCAAAAAATTCAGCATGTTGAGTCAACGCTGTTCTGTACGTTTAACTGAAACCATATGTCTTAGTATCGCCAAAAAACACCCCCTGATTCGTTCCCCTTCCCTCCCCTCTCCAATTAACCGTACCATGCCTGGGGGAGGGGGGGCTAAATGCCTCCCTACCAAACTTTCTGCGCTATCTCTGGAACGCCAGAAAATGGAGAGCTGAAACTCCGTAACGTTATAGGCTATCTTATTGGAGTCATTTTGAGCCTATCGGCATAACCTCACGAGCAGAGAATCATCGGTAAATTAAAAATGGCGGTCGTGTTGGGTACCAGAAAAAGTGATGTTTTCGTCATATGTCTTCAAAATGTTTGCCTTTCTGTATGGAAAAGTTGGAAAAACTTATTTTATTTCATGCCAGATTATTTTTTACTAGTTTATCATGTAGTTTTTTGCGAAGAAAAAAACAAAATAACAAAGTCGAAGATTTTGACCGAAAAATCGTCGAAAATGCTCTTCTAGAAAATGACGTCACAGTGACGTCATCATGATTGGATCATCTTGGATTGTTTACATTTTCTTGTAGAGCGTGACCCAAAGATATAGTGTGGTAAGTATCAGCCCTCTAGCCTTAGCGATAGCGAAAATATATCGGGGCGCACTGCGGTACACCCCAAATCACCCGGGCCAGATAGGATTAAAGAGTGATGGAAAAGTTTTGAGCATTGATGAAGAGGATAATTGGCTTAAATGGTTACTGTTTATGATACAAAGAATGTGATTTGCCCTTAGGGGGTTCCACCACCTGTCAGATTTACTCATCCTACAGCTGGCATAAGAGGTTCACTCACCTCGAAATTTGGAACAGCCGTATGAAATCTGATGTATATGAGAGATAAATGCACCAGTTTTGCAACACATAAGGTTATACAATTTCACTGTATTATATCGACTAATGTATGATTGAGATATAGGCTATCATATACTCAATTCTAAAGCGAGGCCGTCTCTTCCTCATAAGCGGAAGTAGACCCATGGATATTAGTTGCATTAATAAACTTTTCTTGGACGATTACTCGGTATAACAACACAAATTAGTCTGAAATCTGGCGATCAGTTTCAGGTAAACGATGACCGTTTAATGTTCTGTGAAGGGGCAGCACGAATGATTGCATTTGTTTGAGTGCTTAACTATGCCACAGAACATGCTGCGCATTTGCCCCTGGTGTTGTAATCACCCGCGAGTGTTTTGCTGACGGTTCGTCATGAAACTCAACTGGGACGCTTAATGTGTGTTTATATCCGTGCAAACGGTCGAATATTGACTTTTGGTCATAATTCTCGCCATGGACCGCTACTAAATTCACAACCACGATGAAGACGTTATGTTGAAAGATTTGTGGGACTGTAAAGAAATCAGATAATCCTAATGATAGGGTTCCAGTCGTACTGAATAATAACTAATACTGCTTCTCTTAAATAGCAAGTTTATAGATCCGATTTATTGATTTTTATTTAACGCAGCAGATATGTTGCTCTAACAACAGTTAACTAGTACGCTAAATGCAGTTCTAAATCTGATGAGCTTTAGAAAAATGAACCGAAGAAACCAAGTGACCTAGATCTATTTGACAAAGTACTTGATCGCGAACGCTTCTGTATTTTAAACCGATCGGACTGGTATTTATAATTAAGTGGCTTTATTAATCGTATATTCTTGCTATTACCAGGAGCAGGTGGTGTAGACCTGAGCAAGCTTCACCTGGATGATCTTGGTTTTACTTAGGTCATAGCGCAGGTTTGTGCTTTGTTCCACTGTCAGTCCGTTTCACTATACAATTCTACCATTATATCTTCTTATTGCAGTTCATTGCTCGCAATAACATGCAACATAATATAGCTTATTGAAGAAGATCTGAGAAATTTTATGACAATAACAAGAAAAATCAATTTTAGCGCACCATTGAGGAATAATGATGATATGTTTAAAATGGATAATAAATCGGAAACCGAGATTCGCTAGAAATTAAATTCAACCTGTTCGCGTTGTTTTTTAGTGGACTGTGGCTACACGGTGTTTAAGTGGACTGTGGATGAACATATCAATAAGCATTGCGGCTACATGTTATTTTCAGACATGTTCGTTTATTAGTCCACAAAGAAGTCCCCGCCCATCAGTGTAAGACTTCTGTCTGGAGGAGATGCCGGCATCTAGGTTTGAACGAGCAGATCAAATAATACTAGCCGCTTCCACGAAAGACTGAAGCCGCCAGCGATGACACAGAGACAACATGATATTCCAGCCGCCAAATCCTGATGGCCCCTAACAGCCGTATAACAGGATATATTTCATACCAGATTATCGTGCGAAGATGGTCACTGCGGGGACTCTTAATCCAAGAATCCAAACGATCGCAATTGTGTTCATTATAGACGTGGTTATTCATGACAATTTGCTACCGTGAATAATTGGGAAGTATTTTACCATCTGCACGAGTTATGATTACAAGGGTCTGGTCCGTCATTCATAATTCAACTGTCGTCCATTAGAGAATATCCGCATCCATAATCCAAAGACCTATTCCATATTCCATATAACAGTATTAGCACCAAATTCAAAAAGACAATCATAGTATACATAAACATAGGCTTGTTTCCTGCAAGACCTAATCGGTGAATTGTTTTCAGTGATGCCGGTGTGCTGCGGTACGCGGTCCTATACATAGAGTGTCCGGGGGACACTCCAAGCTGGGAAAGAATGTCTTACAGACAATGTTATCTGGGTACGAGTGTCCTACGGACAACTATCACCTGGGGATTAATGTCCCACCCTGGGGAAGAGTGTCCGTGTTTCATCTGTTGATATGGATATTATTTGGGAAGAGCAGGTGTGATGTTGGTTGGAGATGAGATGGTGTGTGTAGCTTAAGTAGGATTGGCTGGTTCGATGACGTCACAAGGACATCTTGTTGGGTATTATACCGATTTGCTTGACTTTCAAAATGTTTTGAGCATTGAGACAGTTTTCAATGATGCCGGCAAGACATCATGATGTTCCAAACATATCAAATCCGTATCGCTGATCAGTATTCTTAATCTTAATGAATTGTTTATGGAATACAGGAGACAAATCCGACACCCATTAGGCAGCCTTGCGTAGACCTTTCTCGTGCGATTCTATTGGCGGCAAATTGGGAATGTAATAAAATTTCAATAAACGTAAGATGTTCCCTTGCAAGATGGAAGCGGCCCACATTTATTTAACACCATAGAACACAAGTACGAATGCAAACTCTATAAAAAGAATTGGCTCGATAAATGCATGCCAACATTCGATCATCCTCCACAATAAGCCAGAGACAAAAAAACCCATATCTATCTACATTTGTACATCTATCGGTTTCAAACAATCAGTAACTGAACGTTACTTGGCATGTTGTTACTATCATGTCGAATCGTGTTAAGTTCCAAGGGATTCCTGCATACCATTTAACAGCACCATTCAGTTTCTGTTCAGTGACAGTGTCTATATAACTGGGTGCAACAGTTCAACAACTCACCAAATACTCAGTTACTGAACCGGCATAATACTTCAGTAACTGAACTTGAGTAGTGTAGTGTAGTGCGCAAGCACTCAATGGTTATGGGAAAAGCTAACTTAGACACAAGAAGGTACATGTACTATGAAACTCATGCAATACAACCGTCCAGTCCGCCATTAAATATCTAACCGTCGTCCATTACAGAGTAACGTTTTTAAAAGACTATTCTTGCCGAACCCATTTGTATAACGACATGATTGGACGTTATGAAAATTGACTATTTTTCGTAGGACGAAACCAATGCTACTATGAGAGAGATATACTCGCTATGGGTGGATCCATGTGAAATATTACTTTCTGAGGAATAGTTTATCATGCCAATGGTGTGATTGTTGTCGATGTGACCCGCTCATTTTTATAGCGTAATATGTCCAAGTCTGTTCTCCAATGTGGTATTTTGAATCATCATATTCCTTCGCCGTGGACCCCAACCGGAGAGCGCGTTAAGTTATTATGCTAAGTTGTGAAATAGAATGCTCGCCTGATATACCCAGACGTTGTTATTCAGGTTTGTCACGGACTCCCAATTGGGCAAATTGAAATAGGAGGCCCGTTAGGATATTCTTCGGAGTACACTCGGACATTTTATACCTTCGAAGACAAAAAAGGGTGTCCACTGGAATGCAGACTTCGACGGGCCTCATAGTTGTTAGTTTATGTGGATAATATTGTTAGGCCTACGTGTGTTATCTATAATTGGCGCGCAATGGTCGATCATGTGTCCGTAAAATTTGATTCCACAGGCCTAAGCATGATATCCAGTGCCAACAGCTGGGACATTTTTGTCTATGTTCTCTCAATTACATGCTGCTATTCTCGACAGTTTCTCCCCACTCCTACTGGATTACCTCTAAACGTGTGTCTAAATGTATTGATCCATAATGTGAGTGCTCAACCATGTTCGAACATCATGTTTTATTCCCAGGAATTGCAAGGTACTCTATCTAGCTCGTGCGCCGTGGAGATCTGGAGAGTGTACGCCAAGCGTTCTTTGACCGAGAAAGGATATCCGATCTAAGAGATAACGGATATTAACAAAGGCACTCATTCATGACCAAGTGTGAAGTAAAGCACGCGGTCGGCCTATATATTGTCTGGAGACGATAGAGTTACAGATATGTGAATCAGTTCTCCATGAATAATTCTTCACGATACCCCCAATAATCACAGTGGCGGCTTGGTGGAGATGCAGCATACTCTAGAACAAATACTTGTACATGGTTGAGATTTGACCACATGAAAATCGCGATGCCTCGTAGATACGATTCATCTTTAACAAGCCTTCATGGGGTTTGAAAAGGCTCATTTTCAAATAAAGAAATACTTTCTTCATAATTAATTTTCCAACAAGCTATATATTCGATTATTATTTACTAAGTCGTCTACGTTTGTTTGTTTGTTTGTGTCCACCGTACAGCCATAGTTTTTGATGAAGCCACGCCATACATGGAATTGATAAATTGGTATTACACATTTTGGCGATAGCTATTCTCACTAATAATGACATTGTAAATATTTGATTTAGTAATGTGATAATTTGTTAACACTGTGTGATCAACACAACCAGAGCCTCAAGGGAATCTTGTGTAAAAAAAATTAAGGTAGTGTTTTCTAGGGGGGGTCGAAACTCCGTAGTTTGCGAATTTGTGAAAATTAGTGTTCGTGTTTATGGAAATGAGTTTTGGTGATGTCACCAAGTGCATATATGTATTTCTGTAATTCAGAGCAATGAATACAATTTCTTTATACTTATGATATTACTAGCATGATAGTTATAGCATGACGTGCTCTGTATGTGTTTGATTCGGAGAATTTTATTATAATTTTCAGAAATTTGATGACCAGAGCAATGAGTTATCCAAGGCCTTATTTCGAAATTTCTGCAAGTTACGATTTTTTAGTGACGATCATGACTTGACGTATTCGTAATATTGACCTTTCGTCAACCGAAGTGATATGATGACTGATCAAAATCGATGTGGTCGAGAAGCGCGCCTAGCGATAACTATAGTTCTCCAAACGCGCGCTGCAACAGAATACGTACGTGTACACTCGAAACTTTTCAAACGCGCGCATATCGTTCATTTGTTCTTCCTGAGTCTGGGTCTACTTGCTTATTAGAATACTGAAATTCATATTGAAACAGGATTAACGGAGTATTCTGAACGGGGTTTCATTCCTGCTGATTTAATGTCGTCCCTAAGGCCCTTCGGCCCGAAATCGAACCGCCTCCAATATTATAGACTTGTTCTTACCTGGAGTGGTATTCGACTTTAAGGAAAATCAGCGATACGAATTTGATATTTTTGGAACATCATGATGTCTTGCCGGCATCATTGAAAACTGTTGACCTCTTCTGTCTTAAAGGAATACTATGATTTATTTCTTTTAAAGTTGGTGCTGATGCTTATTATATGAATTAGGTCTTTAGATTATGGACGCGGAAATTCTTTAATGGACGACGGCTGAATAATGAATGACGGACAAGACGCTTGTATTTTCTGCCAGTATTAACCCAGTGACGTTTAGGGAAGAAGAGTATCCGAGATTCATAATTCATTAGAAATAATGTCCTCAACTATAGGAGTTTCTGGAATAAAATTCTTGGTAATAGATTTCTATGGTAACCGTATATCCGATAACAGTGGTATGAACGTCCAAATTGTGAACAAAAATCATTTCACGCAATTTGAATACACTACCAAAGAATCAGACTCCTACGTCTTACAGAACAAATTACAGCTGTCTCTCGATGTAATTAGCTATACTTCGCTGCATGACATAATCAAAGCTCATTTGCATATAAGATTTGTCCAGAACACAAAAATATTTTAAATGCGATATCTCGACAACTACAAGGAATGGTTTAAAAAGCCCATGCTAGATAGGGTTAAGATCTTTCAACATGATCGATCCTGGTTGAGCTTTTGTTGAGTGGTCGGATAACCGTATGTGTTCATGGACCAGATGGTAGACGTCTCCGAAGAAGCCATGACGAGTCGCTTATCACTTGGCATTCCTCGAATAGAACACTCAGCGGGAAATTTCACTGATGTAGTGGCCGGTATTTGACAACGGTGAATTAGACAATAAACTTCCGTTGAAAGCGGCACGTGTACACCGCACCATAAACTAGCATGTCTGTGCATAGGAAAACCGGTCGATCCGGCTACTGCATATATTCCACGACGCTGACAGTTGGGATTGAAGGCAACATCGTTCGACTAAGAAGACAGGTCGCCCTATCGCGACAATTCACTATCTCATCACTTCTCGTTTACCCGCCCCGACGCCTACAGCTGATCTCAGATGGCAGCTTTCATGGAAGTAATGTATATATTTGTGACTGCATCTTCTATATAGATGTCTCGTCTACTTGGAGTTGTGGCGATAGGTTAAGAAGGGCCGTAAAACATATTGGTACTCTCAAGAACAGTCCAGTTTTGGTTTACCATACTTTCAGCCTTCAACATCTTCTCCATGTTCAGGGAAATGGATTTCAAATACTACATAACAGGTAATGATGATTTTGTTGTTCTTTTGTATTGGAGATAAAAGCACGCGACTCATGGAGATGTTACTGCTAGATATAATGGAATTGGTAAACTTATTATTTTATTTTTATCGTTTAAGAACATATGGCGTTTTGTTGTGCGTGAAATAATTCCTTTGTATCTGTTGTCGAATGTGGGCAATATTTCCGATTTATCCGCAATGATTTGTCCTTGGCAAAGCAAGATTCCTGTTACATGAATAGTACATATGAACATGGCTTATGTGCCATATCGGCATGAAATCATTGTGATAAAATAATACTTAGCAATTGTGAGAATTTGCGGTCAGAATCATCAGTCGACATCATAATGTTTGGCGGGATTCATTGAACAGAACGTCGACCTATCCGTCGTTCAAAGAAACTCGAAGATGGTATATGTTTAAGATGGAGGCATCCCTTTTCAACACAGATTCACCGTGAACATTTTAGAATGAATTATGATTGTTATATAAATCAGGAAAATGAAATAAATATCAGGGATGACTATAACACCTTATGCTCTGCATGCCCATCAAACTCTAGTATCCGGCGGATTAACACAGAAATTATAGAAAAAAACATAAAATTGAATTTGTTGATAGAAATGAATCTCTTTTTACATTTTCTCATCTATTCCCATGTTAATCCTATTAATAAAATTATGCATAGGTGTTTAACTATGGACATATACGTTCAGTACAAAAGATTAAATTATGCGTGCGAAGTTAATTTTTTTCCTATTTGAAATGTACGTGAAATTTCAGTCTTCACCTTAAATATACCCTATTAATAGCTTCATGCATGTGATTACTATCAGCGTGATACAACATACAATACAATACAGACATTCTTTTATATTATATATTGACCTTAATAACATCGTGTAACACAAGATCATCATGATGTACTTATGAACAGTCACAATCAAATGGCGACAAATACAATACTCATCATTCGGTAAAAAGAAATCGGATCAGTGAGGCGGATTTAACGATGGGAACAACAAGCTGCATTGATTGCCTTCTGAAAGAATGTGATTGGCGTCTTGATATTTTGAAGAGATTATAAATATTTTCAATCTATATAGATTGATAATCAATACAATGAATTTGCTGTAGGTTGATAAATCAATTTAAATGATCTCACTAAACTAGAGTTTTTAATCTAAAGTCGAGTTTCAACTCTAGTAGCTTACTGAATTTCAGAAAAATAACTATTTTATTCCTTAAGAGTATCTGGTAATGGGCACTTCAGGCCCCCCGTTTTTTGTTGTTGTTTTTTTGCTGCTATTTCGGGAACCACACAAAATTGAGAGATGACACTTCGTGACGTGACTGTTGTTTTATTGAGGTCATTTTTAAGCCTATTTCCACAACTCCTTAAACAAAGTGAATTCAAAATGACGACCATATCGTCCAAAAAATGTCTTTTTAAAATGACGTTACTGTGCCATGATGTATTTTCTATTATATATTTTGGAGTGTTCTGATGAATAAATCAAAAGTTATCACGAAAAAAACCCAACCTACATTTTAGAGAGATAGTTCTCTTTAACCCTACCTGAAAAGGTACGATACGCCCCCCCCCCACCAAACTTTCTGCGCTATCTCCGGAACTGAAACTCCGAGACTTTATTGCTTATCATATTTTTTCGTCATATTTCTTCAAAATTTCTGCTTTTCCGCGATGTAAAGTGAACAAAAAATATTATATTTCACATCACATTAATAGTTACTAATTTATCATGCAGCTTTTGCGGAGAAATTGCATAAATAAAAAATCGGAAAATCTGACCGAATAATCGACCAAAAAATGCCGTTTTTTGCAAATGACGTCACTGTGACGTCATCGAAGCGACCATATTGGATTTTTTACATTTTCTGGTAGAGCTTGATCCAAGGGTATGTTGTGGTAAGTTTCAGCCCCCTAGCTCAAGGGGTAGGAAAAATAATTGGTGGAGGGCCATTTCGGCCCCTCCCCCCAGGCCAGGATACGTCTCAAAAAGCCCAGGCCAGATACGGTTAACCAGCTTCATGGGCAAGGGCTTTATACTTATGGTCGGATTAACCCAGGCGATGCCTTGCAGATTTTCAAACGACTGCTACTTCCACACTGAACGATTCATGCTGGATGAATATCCGATGCAACTCTCAACCAGCAGGCTATATATCATTACAAATGAGCACGAACATCAAAGAATGATTTTGTAATCGTGTTACTGGATCAACCAAGTAATTATTCTATGGAACAATTACGGGACAAGATGGGATCTGAGCTCTCATTAGCAGCGAGATGCCATACGCTTTCTCTGTTGCAAGGAGCACCCACATAATAACTGGTAAGGTATAACAGGGTGTAATTTAAATCTCTCGGCTCATCGGATTCATTTCAGTTTTCGCCGAATTTTCAAGTATATATTCATCAAGAAGTCTACATCAGAAGGGATTTTCAGTAAACGGTTATCGTCCATAAAGATTTTCCATGTTTAATCAGACATTAAATGAAGAAAAAATCTGGAACACCACTCATATCTTCATCACTCATGAGCATCCACAGCTATACAAACCGCTAAAAACAATTATTTAATATATGTTGTATATCGAGGTCATCACGTCATTTATTCCATCATCTCGCCCTCCACAATCACAACAGGCAATTAAACTGACCCAGATTAATTTTTTATAAACTTAGAACAGGTCTATTTTTTTAAACAGGGAAGTTTCCCTGTTTCTTGCAATGCTAGGTGAACTGGCTTATGGGTAATTTCAGGGGTGCGATCTATCCAAGCGACATGGTTTTCATTACAACACCCCTGCGCAAAATGAGAGAATGACTGAAAGTTCCGCGTCACTCCGTTTATTGAATGCGCTATGAAGTAGTTCGACCTAGTTTCGAATAATTTCTCTGAATTAATCTCACGACGAGCCGTTTCTAGGTGCAGATATTGAAGAATATGTCGAATGCGTTTCCTGGACAACACTTCTGCTGATATCTTGAGAGATTTTCTTCGAAAGATTGTGTTTTGTCTGTAAACTGGTCAATATGGCACAGGTCGTAGTCACGGAATATGCCCACTTCATCTTCGGTTCTGATAGCCAATGAAATACACCGAATTTACGAAAAGACGTCATGTTTTAAGATCGGCTGAACCGCACTGCCAAAATTATAGTGCAGTCCCGGTGAGAGAGTTTGAAAAGGAGAGACGAGGAGGCAGTTTCGTTTTCGTTCCATCAGTCGACTGGAGAGTTTTGACACTGTGCGAGTGTGACATTCGGACAGATCGAAGTGTGTAAAACGTTTTATATCCGTCACTGAATTCATTACTTGTTTCCTGGCGCACACTTGTTAATATTATCAAATAAATGAATGTTGCAAGTTTCCGCGCTACTGCATGACTGAAAGCACGCACATGGCATGACTGAAAGCCGCCGTTTTGTGTGCTAAGTTTGAAAACATTTCTTGCAAGGAAAACTTGATTTATTTCATCAAGCGAAAGCATCCTTTACTGCAATTTTCAAATTGATCTTATTGTCCTGCATCATTTGTCATCCAGCAAAAGTAATGTTCTTGATTCTTACCATATCCGTAATGACAGCTCGTTGAACAGGTCAGGGAAAAGGACTAACTGAGATATATATCCCAATTGGGATAAATTATCGCAATTTGAATATTTTTTTCATACTTCCATATTTTCAAGCTGGCATATTGTGCTAGTAGTTCTTCTGTTCGTTTAAAGACATACAACAGTGGTTATTGATGGGAAGTATACTGCAACAACAACATCAAAAAGTATTGCACGTAATTGCAATTGCACAGAGAATAATGTCGACGAGAAAAGGTCAGCAAAATTATACAATCGTATTGTCAGTTTTGTGAAGTAGATTCTATCTTGTTTTTGGTAGTTTTGGTGCCGAAATCCGACATTGCCGTTTAGTATGAAAATCGGTGAAAATATCCCAATTAGGATATATTTCAATATCCAAACTTTGATTCAATATCTTAGGTGGGATATATACCAATCTTAATAAATTAATATCCTATCAATGCTCCCCAAACGTATATGTCGCTATGTAGGATCTTACTGATTTCAATTGAATTTTGTGTTCGGAGCGCCCAGCTCATGAATATTAATAGTCTTATGACATCACGACCGCATTTTAACTACTTTACTTGAGTCGGGCAGGGGGGATAGGTTCATGAACTCTGCGTTAACACAAGGTTACGCCAAGGGCGAGTCCATAATTCTACCCCGCATTGTGGAGCCAACCTGGCGGGTGGGCGGCAACATCAGAAGATTCCCCCACAGCTTGGCGTGTGCTTCGGCTGAGCCAACCAGAAAGCACTTGTCATTACGTTCCCTTCAAAGCACTATAAAAACCTCTCGGGATCGGTCAACACGCGCCTTACTGCAAGCCGGTTAGATCCTAGCAGCGACATATCCAAATGGGGAAGCAGTTAGGATTTAATTTTAATTAGATTGGATATATACCCCACTTAGTGCTTTGCTCTGACCTGTTGAAGTTGACAAAATAATTTTCCGTTTGGGCCAGGCAGTGGAGGTAAATTTATTTTTTGATGTTAATAATGGTTTTCTGTGTCTGTGATTGAATTTTTTAGTAACGTAAGGGTATTTTTTCTGTGTGCAATTGCTGAATGGATTTTAAAATAATTATTCGATGTACCGGTAGGCATACGTGTAATCTTGAAGAAGACCTATAGGCTACTTGTATTATTTTCTGGTTATCAATTGCCACACAAATAAATTATGAATATGAATCAGATTCAGTGACTTCATTCTTGTACATGTCTACAATAACAATGTCATTGAGCTTTGACTGCAGGTTGCTGTGTGCATGAATACATAAACCATGAATGAAAGCCGATCTGCTTCCTGGGCAACAATGTTCACTATGATGCGGACACCGACCTCGGCAATATTGTAGGGTTACTACCAAAATGTTATCTTGTTTAGTTCAGATAATATACAATTTTTAATCTTCGGTGTTGTGTTCTTTATCGGGGAAAGGTAATTCCATTGGGTTGTCAAACAATTGTGATAACAGTTGAACGCCTCAACAAAATTGTTTCCATCGTCCACTGGTACCACATATGCAACTCTCATTTGCCTAGACTTTCTTTACAGTATTGATGAAGTCTCTTCAATAATTAGAGCTAAGCTTCACAAATTCACATCACGTATGCAACGAGAGACACATCAGAAATATATTGAACAGGACCAATTCCTTCCCTGTTTTTTAGCAGCCTTGGATGCTTTCATTATATTTTTGAGAGATCAGAGCAATGAAAGTGTGACAGATAACATTACAACACATATAAGGGAAGTGGGAAGAGGTGCCGATATACTGACTACGTCACATGACTTCACAGAATAGTCTTCTGGTTAACCTATTGTTAAGCACATACCAAGAATCTAACGATTCGTGATGTGTTGTATCTCAGGTACGCTTTTATTGTACCTGTTCATGTGGAAACTTGGACGATATGACAACACGGCCCCTAGCACCAGCATAAGCGGTATTAGATACAAATCTAGAGAGCTATGCTGAAAATTCTCTGACAACTCGTATACCGGTAATTGGTGAGCTGTTTCGCTGTGACAACTCTTACAGGAGAGAGAGAGAATTAGGGTTTAACTCTTACATTGGAGATTGATGAGCTGTATCGTCGTCAGATGTAAATGACGACATTTAGCACAAAAGACTAGTCTGTAAGGTCCGATGTCGACCCAGCATCAACTTCCCACAAATGCCAACATATATCAAAGACCAAAAGATCAGATCATTCTCTGGATAACGACTTTCAACGAAAACCATATGGATTAAGGCTATTGATCATCGTTACAGATTTGTTACTGGAAACATCATCTGAAAATTGTTGACCGCTTCTCTCATGCAGGAAACTAACCTGTGTTTATGTATTTTATGTTTTTGTTTCGATTGATTATGTTACACGAATTATTCTATGATGGACGAATTTTCTCGAACCATGGCATAAAGACAGGGATATACCGACCGCAATATCTGACTGTAATCATACTAACTACCGTTCCATTTCATTGACTAGTTGTATTCGTGAAACAACGTAAAGTCTATATAAAAAAAATGAAAGTTTAAATGATGAGAATGAGGTTTTTTTCCTCAATCATAATATGAGACTTAGCGAAGGCGAACGAGCGTCGTGTGAAAATGGTATTAGTTTAGTAGAATGCGAAGAAGCGTTACAAAACATGAAAAACGGTAAAACACCGGGGTCAGATGGTCTTCCAAGCGAATTCTACAAGTTCTTCTGGAAAGAGATTGGGCCTTTTCTGCTTCGGTCCGCTAACTACGCTTTCGATACGCAGTCCTTATCAACATTTCAACAACAGGGTATTATTACTTGCCTACCTAAAGATGGAAAAGATAGAAAGCATCTTAAAAACTGGAGGCCTATATCGTTACTAAACGTGGACTATAAAATAATTTCCAGCTGCATCGCCAACAAAATTAGAAATGTTCTACCTTCGATCATCAGCGACACACAGAAAGGTTTTATGAAGGGGCGTTACATAGGGGAAGTAACAAGATTAATATCTGACCTAATGGCCTATGCAGACGACAACGAAATCCCGGGCTTACTATTTCTCATCGATTTTGAAAAAGCATTTGATTCAGTTTCTTGGCAATTCATGGAAAAAACACTGGTTTCATTCAACTTTGGAAATAATCTAATTCGATGGATTAAGTTATTACAAAATAAATCTAAAAGCGCTGTAATAAATAACGGATTCCTGTCGGATTTTTTTGAATTAGGAAAAGGATGCAGACAGGGTGATCCTATCTCTCCATATTTGTTCATAATCGTAGCCGAAGTCTTGTCCATTGCTGTAAAAGGGGATGACAATATAATAGGTATAAAAATACAAGACTCAGAAATAAAAATTCAGCAATATGCTGATGACACTACCCTTCTCCTAAATGGCTCTAGGAGCTCTTTGGCGGCAGCGATGGGTATCTTGGATAAGTTTTCAAGCTGTTCAGGACTCCGTTTGAATATTGACAAGTCCCGGGCTGTTTGGTTTGGCAGTGCAAAGGGAAATACAATAAAATTATGTCCTCATTACCGGATTAACTGGGATCCAGGTGGATTCAAACTATTAGGGGTATGGTTCTTTGAAAATCTTGAAAAGCAAATGCAGGAAAATTTCGCAGAAAAAAAGACCAAAATTCAAAAACTGTTAGGAATCTGGTCTAAACGCAACATATCCCCGTTGGGAAAAATAACGGTTATCAAAGTCTTCGTCCTTCCGCTCCTTACTCATCTATTCTCTGTCCTGCCTAACCCACCTGCAGCATTCTTTAAAGATATTAACACCATTCTATATAAATTTTTATGGGGCGGGGGTCCAGACAGAGTAAAACGGAAAACTCTGATATGCGATGTAGAAGAGGGAGGACTAAATATGATCGATCTGTATACATTTTCTAATTATCTAAAGGTAAAGTGGGTAAAAAATATGACAAGTAACTCTTCTGCCTATCGAGCCATGGTGGAGAAAATTTTAGAACCAACGGGAGAGGATACTTGGCGTTTAGGCCCTGATGGGTTACAGGAACTTATTAGGCATGTAAATAATCCATTTTGGAGCGATGTGTTATCAGCTTGGAGGGATTTAGTAAAACAGGAAAGGTTACCAGACACAGACGAATTGCTATATGATTTTAGTCCGTTTTCGGAATGGAAAACAATCGCCCAGTGGCGTGCAAAAGGTGCGTACCAATTGACCGACCTAGTTGGAGAGTACGGTTTGTTTTTAACTTTTGATCAATTCAGACAAAAATATGATGTTGCAAAGAAAGATTTTATTTTATATTATACCATTATTCACAACATTTCCGCCGAAACGAAAACGAGGCTAAAACAGATTGACGGGGGTAAACTACAACAACCGGATGGTATGTTAAATAAGATTACTAACCAAAAATCCTTAAAATTTATCTATAAGCATCTATTGAGAAATATAAAAGTGAAACCAGTTGATACAGAAAATAAATGGATTTTGGAGCTGGGCTTAAATCACCAAGACTGGACCAAAGTATGCAAAAACGCATTCGATGTTACCCCACAGTCTAGTTTGCAATTCTTTCAATTCCAAATAACACATAGAATTATTGTTACGAATCAAAAGTTAATGCGTTGGGGTAAAGTGGAATCCGATAAATGCAGTTTTTGTGGCCAAGAAACGGAAACAATAATTCATTTGTTCTGGTTCTGTTGTCATAGCCAGAAACTGTGGCAACAGTTTGAAAACTGGCTCCAGATACTCAATATATTTCCCTCTGCATTGTCAATCCAACAGGTCATTCTT
>JAVTVY010019961.1:0-70706 GCA_036873755.1 Hanleya hanleyi | reverse complement strand
AGTCGAAGAGGGCCTAGATATCCAGCCGGACACCGGTGATACTGTTCCACATACGCCTGACGACATCGAGCATTTCCAGGAAGATCCAGTGGATGCCCCCAGTGAACTCTTACCGGACGCCCATCCATTAAGTGACATCTACAGGGACCATTGGTTCATGATCCGACGATGTTTCCACCGTCATCGCCTGCTACTAGACATCTACAATTTCCGGTTAGAGGCCCTGTCTCGGCTCTTCAAGTACGTGGAAGCCATCTTCAACGATCAAACTACGGCCTTGAAGTTGAATCTGGCGTTTGGCTATGTGCTGCAGCATAAGGAGACAGACCAAGTCCGATACTTTTATCCGAGCAGTAACATCCGGGAATTTGACCAACCGTTTACCATCACGGATAGGGCGTCGCTAGAGCCCGTGCTGGACCAAGTGGACCAATTGGATGTGTTGGAATGGGCCCAACAACAACGCCCCAACACCGAATGGGTCGTAGAGAGGGTGACCAATGTCACGTTTTTCGTCACCAAGCTGACCGACCACCCCATCGGATGAATGTATTCACCCATGCACTGATAGATACTCAGAATGCGCAAACAACTATTTGAGGATATGTTGCCACAACGGTATCCTGGCCTGCCCGACGACGATTAGAACAAACGGATCAGAGCGAACATGGCCGAAGATGAAACTTTCTGAAATGGCGACTTCTGATTGGACAAGAACAGCCGATAATACATCTAACGGACAGGAACGAATATGACAGATGCAAATGGCGGCCTCTGATTGGACAAGAGGCTACTTGTATTGTAAACATACCCAACGCAGCTCACCCAGCTTGGGTTTGATGTACTGGAGGGGATAATAAAATGATTGGCCTGTCATCCTTGTTGTTGTTGTTGTTCTCTCACCGGTCTACATCATGGGCGTTAACCCTACCTGGCCTGGGGGGGGGGCGAGATCGCCGCCCTACCAAACTTTCTGCGCTATCTCCGGAACGACTAAAATAGAGAGCTGAAACTTCGTGACTTGATAGTTTATCATATTGGGGTCATTTTGAGCCTATTTGCATGACCCCCGAGGAAAGGATCATGGGTAAATTCAAGATGGCGGCCATGTGGGGTCCCAGAAAAGTGATGTTTTTGTCATATTTCTTCAAAATTTCTGCTTTTCTGCGATGAAAAGCGGGCAAAAACTATTTTATTTCACATCACATTAATATTTACTAATTTAACAAACTGTTTTTGCGGAGAAATTGCATAAATAAAAAATTCAGAAAATCTGACCGAAAAACCGAAAAATGCCGTTTTTGAAAATGACGTCAATGTGATGTCATCAAGGCGGTCATCTTGGATTGCTTTTACATTTTCAGGTAGAGCTTGACCCAAGGGTATAGTGTGGTAAGCTTCAGTCCCCTAGCTCAGGGGGTAAGAAAAATAATTAGCGGGTCCATTTTGGCCCCCCACCCCAGGCCAGGACAGGTCCCAAAAAGCCCAGGCCGGATAGGATTAAGCCGTAACGACAGGCGTTGACGGGTGTCACTGCATTTCGATTAATTAATGTCAATTTCATGGACTATCTAGAAATCAGAGCTTCAGGGCTAATGCACCAGGGCGTTGAAGCGTTACGTTTGGCGTTAGCAGGCGTTGATACAAGGTGACGCCTCACACGACGCATTCGGACCAGGGATGGTCCATCTCTACCCTAAACGGTTTCCTACACACCCCAAAATGCCCGCTTTCGCTGATACTTCTACTGATGACGTCACCAATGACGTCACAGGTGACGCGGACATGCCTCAAATGGTGGTCTACATACCGAGAGCTACTAAATGAGCATTCGGACCAAGGATGGTCCCTCTCTACCCCAAACACCTACTTTCACACCCCCAAAATGCCCGCTTTCGCTACTACTTCTGCTGATGACGTCACCAGTGACGTGACAGATGACGTGGAGGTGCCTCAAGTCGGGATCTACACCCCGAGAGCTACAAAATGACACCCCACACGACGCATTCGGACCAAAGATGCTCCCTCTCTCCCCAAACACACCCCCACGCACCCCCAAAATGACCACTTTACTTACTACACCCAACTGCGCATGCGTAGATTGACGCGACTTGCAATATAAAGCACGCCATTCTGACTCCTCCCCACAAAAGCTTCACTTTGACACCTCTCACGACCCATTCGGACCAATAGTGGTCCATTTCTACTCCAAACACACCCCCACGCACCCGCAGAATGTCTGCTTTCTATACTACGACCAGATTGTGCATGAGCAAGATAACGAAAACGGACGATACAGTCCAGTCGGATGCTCCTCCACGAGGGCTTCAAAATAAGACCTCATACGAGGGCTTCAAAATAAGACCTCATACGAGGGCTTCAAAATAAGACCTCATACGACACCATCGGATCACTAGGGGCTCACCTAGACCCCAAAACGTCCACCCAGCACTATTTACCCACTATGCATGCGCGCAGTGACTTTTTCAAAAAAAAACCCGCTTAGCTTCGGCATCCCATCGTACTACACGTGACGAGACGTGAAAAACAAGATCCCACAACCCATATCGCAATGTCCAGGAGTAAATTTCCCAGTATGGACCTATCCACTGGGCTAGTATGAGCCAATATACAGACCTACCTGGTACCTGGACTTAAAAAAAAACTCACCACTTATTGTCGAGACCCCTCCCATCGTGTTCTACGTGGTGGGACGTGAAAAACAAGATCCCACAACCCATATCGCAATGAATATATGTGAATTCCCAGTATGGACCTATCCACTGAGCCAGTAGGCATATGGGCTTATCCAGATCCCCGTGAACTTTTCGAAACATTTCACCGCTTAGCTTCGGGACCCCACCCATCGTGTTCTACGTGGTGAGACGCGAAAAACAAGATCCCACAAACCATAACTCATATGTCCAGAAGTAAATTTCCCAGTATGGACCTATCCACTGAGCCAGTATGGGCATATATACAGACCTACCCGGTACCGGGATTTTTCGAAAAATTTCACCGCTTAGCTCCGAGACCATTCCCATCGTGTTTTACGTGGAGAGACGAAGAAAACAAGACCCCACAACCCATAGTAAATTCCACAAAAAATGACCACCCTCATACTCCATACAGTCATTTTCCCCTTTAGATGCAAATGTTCGAATCATTCTCCTGTTGTTGAGGTAAAGTCCGTGTTCCGCATTTTATATATTCGGAGACAAGTCCTCATTTTACTTACACCCACCCATGACTTCATAGGCAGGCCCGATAAGCCGGAGACCGATATTAGCCCTTTTGGACCTTGTTGATAAGAGTTTTCCCCTATTTTAGGGGTAAAGTCTGTGTTCCGCTTTTCATATTTTTGGGACAAATCCTCAATTTACATGCACCCACCCATGCCTTGATCGCCCTGGAACGAGCGCTCCACTTTGACACCTCACTCGACCCAATCGGTTGACTAGGGGCCCCTCTCGCCCCAAAATGTCCCGAAGATTGGCCAAGATTGCCGGAGAATTTCCCTCGGCTCCCGCGTACTTGGGACTACATTATGTGGGCCGAGGCTTTTTCCCCGCGACCGCATCACCGCCAGACCGCATCACCGCGGAGGAATACATGCCCCAAAGGTGACGTGACCGGAAGTCCCGAAACTATACTGACCTTGACCTCTTGATCACGTGATCTCCCCGTGACCTCCCCAAATGACGAAAGAAGGTGAAGTTGACTTTATCCGTCCTTTACATACTACTTATGTCTTCACGTTGTGCACGTTTAGGCGCAGTCTCTATACACAATTAGGCGCATTTCCACAGTTAGACGCAAATGTTCTACACGATTAGGCGCAACGCATAATTAGGTGCAAAATGATTTCCACGAATAAGCGCGTTTGCACGATTAGACGCATATTTCTCACACGCATAGGCGCATTTCCACAATTAGGATCAAATCTCCTACACGAATAGGCCCAGTTCCACAATTAGGAGCCATTTTTCTACACGATTAGGCGCAACGCAGAATTAGGCGCAAGATGGTTCAAATGATTAGGAGCAGTTACCTGATTAAACGCAGCCTCCTTACACGATTAGGCGCATTTAAACAAATAGGAGCAAATTCCGTACACGATTAGGTGCAGTTCCACAATTAAGCGCAAATTTCGTACACGATTAGGCGCAGTTCCACCATTAAGCGCAAATTTCCTACACGGTTAGGCGCAACACGTTATTAAGCGCAATTTTTTTGCACGATTTGGCGCTGACACGATTAAGCGCAAGTACACGATTAGGCCCCCCACGGCCCCTTTTATAGTTCGCCGTCCTACATCGGGGACAATTTACGGGGAATTTAATGGGAACTCCCTTTTTATTTATAGTTCGTCGCTCTATTTATGGGAAATCGCTGTACGCCGGGAAAAGGTTACGGGGATTTTTATGGGGAAACCCCTTTTATAGGTCGTCGCTCTAAGCCGGGGAAATTTGCGGGGAATTTCATGGGAAACCCCCTTGTTTATTTATAGGTCATCGCTCTCTTTATAACTCGTCGCTTTTGGCTGGGAATTGTTTCCGAGAATCCCCTTGGTAAACCCAAGGGCGATGGCTTGTAAAAAGAGCGAATTTTGAGATGTGTATTCACTTTCTCGAAGTTCAGTCGAAGCCATCCTGATTATACTATGCCGGCAGTAGACACCGAAAATGACCACCCTGAGTATACTGCCGCTATCAATGCTGTTGTTACCACTTACCAGACGTGAGACTGCCACTAGCAGCACACTACCCAGCAGCAGCCTGACTAGGACCAAGTGTACAGAACCTCTTACCTGGAGAAATCAAGCCTGGAAATCAGTAGGATCTTCGACTATGTTTGATGTGCGACGCTTAACCAGACGAAGCATACCTGTGTGCACCCCGTCATACAGAATGTCGGGAACTCGATGTTGAACTGCCGTATCGTCTCCGCGTTCATAGACATATCCTGAAAAGCTGCATCAAAAACGTTTTGCCTACCAAATCTTGTCGAGATGACCCCCATAATTTCTAGATGGAGCTACGCAGCTATATAAATTTAAGAATGTAATCTGCATTTGAACTTATTTGTGAAGTGCACTCTATCATGGGTCTACTTATCACGACTGAAAATTGGGCATAACTTAGCTACTACAGTTGAAAACAGCCTTTGTGACTGGCATCATTACATAATACCCCGTGATGTTGAAAAGGGGTGATTTACTGTTGTATAATATTCTGTATTAATGTTATCAGAATACACAAATTTATCTTAATGGCGTTTTTGCTTTACTAGTAGTCTATTATGCGGCAGCTAGTGTTAGTTATTGTGCTTTATAAATAAGTCATTTTCAGAAGACTTGAGTGACCCTGGAAAGGGGCGTAGATTTCAAACCTCATGGTTTAGTTTCTGTATATCTGTTTTATCGTTTTTGCGTTGCGCCGGAATAGTGGATATCTAACCTCTAGATGCAAGCAGGGCTCTGCTGGTACAGCAGCGCATAGCAGTTTCGGTAGGAAGTCCGAACACATGCGGAGATGACCGCGTGAAAAAAGGGCGCACATAGCTATCGCCGCCTTGCATACACAACATTGAATCTGGTTGTGTAACCTTTTTTTTATTCTGTTCGTGTGATCCGTCATCCGTTCCTGGTAACTTTGGAGTTGGGCTGCAGCTTCCACGATGGTATTGGATGAGGCACGCAGCTCTGTGTTCTGTCGCCAGATGGTTTCCTTTAACCTCCGGATGACACCTTCAAGAAATTCATTTTACTCTCCTGCTTCGTAGACATCCGCTTGTAGTACATAGGCAGATCCGCCCGCCGACATGACATCTAATATTTTCCGTTGTGCCTCTCAACTCATCTGTAATCGACTGATGGTTTTTGGGGTGTTCTCGAAACGAAGACCGAAGACCAAAGACCCTTCCCCAAAAGAGCCCCTCAAGAGGGTCTTCCATCTTCGGTCTTCGATTTGGTAATACCCCTAGCGAGAAAACAAAAACGAAGATGGAAGACCAACAAACGAAGACCCTGGCATTTCTGGGCCGTGTAATGCCCGCGGAGGGCGTGAGGATGTGGGATGCAGTTACAAATGTCCCACGGGAATTTTAGTCCCTTTAAAATTTTTAAATTAACAAAAATTAAATTTTCGAATTATTAAATTTCAAAATTATTTTTTTCTTTGTGCTCCAGGCACATCCTAATGAAGCATACCTGCAGAATAAAGTCTGCCCCAGGTTATAGCATAGCAGGACATGTAAAACACGCGGCTACTGTAATCGCCTCTTCAGGATCTTCCATCTTCGGTCTTCGTTTTGGTAATACCCCTAGGGGAAAAACAAAAACGAAGATGGAAGACCCAAAAACGAAGACCCTGGCATTTTTGGGCTGAGTGATGCCCGGAGAGGGCGTGAGGGTATGGGATGCAGTTACAAATATCCCCCAAGAATTTGTCCCCTTTTAAATTTTTAAATTAATAAAAAAAATTAAATTAAAATTTGAAATTGTTCAATTTCAAAATTATTTTTTGTGCTCAAAGCACTTCCCAATCAAGTATACCTGCAGAATAAAGTATACCCCAGGTTATACCATAGCAGGACATGTAAAACACGCGGCTACTGTAATCGCCACTTCAAGGTCTTCCATATTCCCAAAAACGAAGACCCTGGCATTTCTGGGCTGTGTGATGCCCGGGAAGGACGTGAGGGTGTGGGATGCAGTTACAAATGTCCCCCGGGAATTTTAGTCCTGTTACGTCTAAACGATAATAGAAAAACGCAACAGAAAGATTTGTGAAGTCGATTATTAAACAAATATTTATTTACATTACAAAAATCATATACAAATTAAGTTAGGTCAATACAGCAAACAAACGTCAAATAAAATCACACTGTTCAATGTTATACTGGTGTATCTCTCAAGCCTGTATTAACGTACAAATCTCTATACATTTCGTGCCGGCGTGCAGAAATCTAGTCCAATACCGCTCAGCTGTTGTCCAGTTTCCGTCGGTACAATTACGTAGATAAAACCGCAGTCAAACACACAAGAGTAATCCAACAGGAATATATAATCCAGCAGTCAGTTATCTCAGTCAAAGGTAATGTCCAGTTATGCACCCAATAGAAGCCGTTCGAATCTCCTTTTTCGATCACTAAACTTCGACCAATTTATACTTTTATCGGGAATTCGAGATTATTCTATCAGATCAAGAAACTTCCATCGGTATAGCAATGACGTAAGACTTAACCCTAATACAATTATAACAGTTACGAGAAAGTTCGACATAATTAACCCAGATAAACAAGTGCTTTCTCATTCCAGAAACTTCAAGAATGTCTAATATTGAATACAATGAAAATCTATATGTATGGATGGCGCTCCGCACTAACCGCTCAGGTCATAGATGCATGTACAGATGGCGCTATTTAGATATGCAGATGGCGCAGTGACCGTATTAACATTATTATCCGGGTCTCTTAGCACCTCGTCCATTTTAATTCACAGAATCTTCAAGAAAACACTAGAAGGACGAGTAACATAATTCACTTACGATAAATCGGTCACGATTACGAGAAAATTCTAGATCACAACCACAGAACAGAAGGTTAACAAGTCCACCTCAGCTCTACTATCCTAGAACTATCCTCAGTGTCTAACTTTATACTGTAATACCATGACAGTCCCCTTTTAAATTATTAAATTTGAAAAAAGAAATTAAATTAAATTTTAAAATTATTAAATTTCATTTTTTTTGTGCTCAAAACACTTCCCAATCAAGTATACCTGTAGAATAAAGTATGCCCCAGGTTATACCATAGCGGGACATGTAAAACGCGCGGCTACTGTAATCGCCTCTTCAGGGTCTTCCATCTTCGGTCCTCGTTTTGGTAATACCCCTAGGGGAAAACACAAACGAAGATGGAAGACCCAAAAACAAAGACCCTGGCATTTCTGGGCTGTGTGATGCCCGGGGAGGGCGTGAGGGTGTGTGATTGCAGTTACAAATGTCCCCCGGAAATTTTAGTCCCCTTTTAAATTAAAAATTTTTTTTTATTAAATTTCAAAATTATGTTTTTTTTGTGCTCAAAGCACTTCCCAATCAAGTATACCTGCAGACTAAAGTCTGCCCCAGGTTATACCATAGCAGGACATGTCAAACACGCGGCTTCTGTAATCGCCTCTCCAGGCTCTTCCATCTTCGGTCTTCGTTTTTGTCCGCCGCCTCAACGCGGCCGGGAGACTTTAAAATGGTTCTTGCTTCTATGTGTCCGTGCATGTCCGTGCATGTCTGTTCGAATGATTACTTCCTAACGCTTTCTCGGATTCTTCCGAAATTCGGCATACGCATTCCTTGCGACAAGACGCCAGTCGGTATCGCACTTCAGCAACATCTGCCTGAAGGTGGCGCCACTGCGTCAAAATGAATCTTGCTTCTTTGTGTCCGTGGGTTTCAGTTGCAAGCGATAACTTCCGAACGCTTTCTTGGATTCTTCCGAAATTCGGCATACGCATTCCTTATGAGAAGACGCGGTTGCGTACTGGATTTCGGTAACATTTTCCTGAAGGTGGTGTCACTGAGTTTCGCTTCTTCATGTCCGTTCCAGTTAAAATGGATCTTGCTCTCTTTGTGTCTGTGGAAGTCTGTTCAAATCCTTCACAGGCGATAACTTCCAAAAGATTTGTCGGATTCCTTCGAAATTTAGCATATACACTCCTTGTGACCAGACATGGGTTGATATTGCGTTTCAGCAAGATCCACCTGAAGGTGGCGCCGCTGGGTCTTGTTCCAATCTTCTGTGCATGTCCGTGGTTTCCATTCAAATTCTTCACAAGCGATAACTTCCAAATGCTTTGTCTAATAATTAGGCATCCCTAAATGCGTTTGTCATTTTTTCTTATTTCTTCCGCTTCTCGCTGTTAGTTTTGAATTTCATGTCGCTTTAAATGAAGGACATCATTTTCTTAAATTCGCTGTCCAGTACTTCTATTTCACATCATATGATTTACACTAAAGCTTTTGCAGGAACTGTATTTTTTTTCAGAAGTATAATATGAAATAACTGGCGGGCGAATCCCCGCAGTACCGAACCCGTGTTAATTTTGAATTTCCTGTGGCCTTAAATGAAGGACATTTCCTTCAACTTTGCTATGAAATCATTCTATTCCACATCATATGATTTACCTTAAAGCTTTTCCATGAACCATATTATATTTCAGAAGTATAATATGAAATCACTGGCGGGGAAATCATTTTCTTCAATTTTGCTGTCAAATAATTGTATCTCACATCATATGATTTACCCTAAAGCTTCCGCAGGAACCATTTGTGTCCACACCTGTAACTTACTATTTAATTACAACTGAGTTCCTAAAGTGTGGGTGCACACTGTGCATATGATCAATTTCATGAATTGAATTGAATTCCACCTTGTGGTTTTTCGGACTGATAGATGATGGCATGCAGCTGTCAGTGTGGTTGTTTCATGTACAGGGAGCTTTCTATGGCTTTCATGTCAGCACATCTACCACGACCCTCAAGAAGAGCATGTCCCCATCCCCAGGGCGCCGAGCCGCACCCTCTATCTCCCAAAGTAGCCTTCGACCGACCCACATATATTGTGTTTGAGCATATATATCTTCAATATATCTTGGCAGAAGCTGAAATTTGTGTGTTGTCTGCAATATTGGGATAATATTGGGATAATTGCAATCCCAAAAGGTTTCAATTTATCAGGCACAGACCCATGTTTTTGTATTTGGTAAATGAATCCCTTGTCTATAGATTTTTGCTTGTTTTTCGTGCCAATCTGCTTCTGGGTGGCGCCACCTTGGGCCAAGTTAAATTGCATCTCCCGACAATAACTTTTGAAAACCTTAAGGATTCTTTCCAAATTTGGTGTGGTGGTACATTGTCTCAAGGTCTGGCTTGAGAATGTTTTTCATGTTGATAGGGAGACCATCTGAAAGCTAAGTTAAGTGTTTCCAGACAATAACTTTTAAAAACCTGAACCGATTCATTCTAAATTTGGTACCTTGCCTCAATTTCTCGTTTGGCATTATTTTTCATGCCGATCCACATATAGGTGGTGCCACCTGGGAGTAAATTTAAAATTATGTTTCCGAACAATAACTTTTTAATACTTGAATGAATTCTTTCCAAGTTTGGTATACATGTACCTTACCTGAAGGTTTCACTTGGTATTGTTTTTCTTGTTGATCTGCTCATAGTTGGCGCCACCTGTAGGCCAAGTTAACATTTTCTATTTCCAATGTCAAGGGATCTTTCCTCAAGATCTCGTTTAGGATTATTTTTATGCGTATCTGCCTATACATGGCGCTACCTGAGGGCCAAGGTAAAATTGCATTTCCGGACAGTAACTGTTGGACCTTAATGGATTCTTTTAAATTTGGTATGTAGGTACCTACCTTCAAGGCATCTTATGGGGCCATGTTAATGATGTTTTTCCAAAGTTTTACGTTTTTACTTTCTTAACAAATAATGAATATTTTCTTTGCTAAAGATGCAAAAGGCATGCCTCCAATCGTATTCGATCGACTGTATCTAGTTGCATATGCATTCCTTGTGACAAGATGTTGATCGGTATTGCGTTTCAGAAATATCTGTCTGTAGGTAGCGCCACTAGGGTTCGTTCCGTTCTTTTGTGCTGCAAGCAATAACTTTGAAACGCTTTGAAATGTTGCTCGAAATTTGGTTTCCGAGCAATAACTTGAGAACTGCTCATCAAGTTCTTCCCAAATTAGGCATGCATATACATTGTACCTTGCCATGAGATGTTGCTTGGGAGTGCGTTATCCACTTCTGCTCAGAAATTGATGCCACCTGATGACAAAATCTGAAATTTGCTTTTTGGCCAATAACTTGAGAACTGCATGCTCATCGGATTCTTCTCAAATTTAGCATGCATGTACCATGCCAGGAGATGCTGCATGGGATTGCCTTTCACTCACTTGCACTTACAGATGGCGCCACCTGGTGGCAAAATCCCAAATTTGTCTCCGGGTAATACCATGACCTAAGATGTCGCTTGAGACTGCATTTCCCCGAATTGCGCCTATAGGTGGCGCCACCAGGCGTTAAAATCAAAATTTGTTTTCAGCCATTAACTTGAGAACTGCTCATCGGAATCTCCTCGAATTTAGCATGCATGTATCATGCTAGGAGATGTTGCGTGGGATTGCGTTTCGCTCACTTTTGCTTACAGGTGGTGCCACTTGGTGGCGAAATACCCGATTTGTTTCCGGGTAATAACTTGAGAACCGCTCGTCAGATTCTTCTTAAATCTGGTATGAATATATCATGACATATGATGTCGCTTGGGATTGCGTTTCGCCCACTTGTGCTTACAGGTAGCACCACTTCGTGTCAAATCTAAATATGATTTCGCTCATCAGATTTTTCTCCAGTTTGGTATACAGATACCATGCCATGATACCTGTATGTCCCTTGAGATTGTATTTCACCTGCTTCTGCATACTGGTGGCAACACCTGGTGGAAAAATCTGAAATTTGTTTCTGTCAATAATTTGACAACTGGTCATCGCATTCTTCTCAAATTTGGTATTCATATGCCATAAGATGTCACTTGGGATTGTGTTTCGCACACTTGTGCATACAAATCTGAATTTGGTTTTCGGGCAATAACCCCTTTTCAGATTCTTCCCGAAGTTTGTATGCTGATACACCATCTCATGAGATGATCCTTGGGATTGCATTTCGCCCACTTGCACCTACAGGTGCATTCATTCATGTACTATATTGGTCCATGCCCATGTCCATGTCCATGTCCATGCCCTTTCTGGCTTAACTATTCAATAAATTGGCACTTGGCAGTTTGTTCATCGCATAACCCTTTACTTCCTGTTCACTACTGGTTGAATCGACAGATATAGCGTAAAACAGCCGAAGATAGACTTAAGTCGATGGGGTTAAATCGAGCCGGCCAGGATGTTATGAAACACGAGAGTCACACCTCGCTTCATGTAACGACAACATGCGGACTTAGCCTGCCACAATTTAACAAAGACAATTTCACCATAGAGAATCGGATATACATATTTGTGAGTTCTGCGCGGCAAATGGCATATTTTTTCACATTCGCTATTTCTCGGATATATTCCGCAGAATATGTCTTTCGAGAAGAACATGGACTCCGTATTGTATTCATCGTGGAAATGATTTTCAGATATACAATTTAAATAGTTTCCCTTCTCAAATTTCCGCTAAAGATGTCCCTATTGATTCTTTCAATGATTTTCATTTTATTTCCTTTTGCTGAGAATGACCATCATCATTCATCATCATGGAAGCGAATAGCCAGTTCCATCTTTCATCGTGTACCCACTGCGTGTACAAACGTTCTTTCCAGAAAATTCTGTACGATTTGAACACCAGGGTAGGAAGCGTACGATTTTTCTTTTATATCTAATGAAAGACTATATTTTACTAATGTCTTGTTGCCCAGTTTACTCATCCGCACCGAAGCGATTATATAGCTATAAGACGTGGTATTGGATCGGGCATTGTTGTCCAGATTAGGATGGAAGGTCTAAATTAGACGATATTAGCCCATATAGGCCTGGTGGATAGGGGTTTTCCATATTTTAGGGATTAAGTCCGTGTTTCCGGATTGATAGATTTATATTTCAAGACAAATCCTAGTTTTACATGCACCCACCCATTACTTGATCTTCCTCGAGGAGCGCTTCACATGGATACCACACACGACCCCGTAGGCCCAATATAGGCCCACCTCGACCCCAAAACGTTCACCGGAGTGTCATTTTCCCACAATTCCCTGCCTGCGCATGCGCGCCATAACCCTACTTTCACTACACACCAGTCCAGTCGGATTCTCCCCGCACGAATGCTTCAAATCTATACCTCACACGATCCATTCGGACCAATATTGGTCCACCTCAACCCCAAACCATCAATTTCAATGCCCTTTTCCAACAATTCCCTGTCTGCGCATGCGCAGATGGACGGCATTTTTACGACCCACCCATTCAGTCGAATGCTTCACAAGTGCTTCACTATGACACCTCACACGACCCATTCGGACCAATAGTGATCTACCACGAACCCAAAACGTCCACCTCCACCTGCCTGTGACCATGCCTCTACCAACGTCTTCTACAGCGTGAGACAGAAAAATAAGGTGCCATATTCCGGCAAGGCTTTGGTGTAAGACCTCCCATTGAAAAGGTAATATCCTGGACAAAAGACTGACAATACATCTTGCAGCAGATCCTTTGTGAATTATATTTCGTGAGTCTTACACCAAATCGTTGCCCATATTCCATACCGCAAATGTCCATGAGTGGGTTCGCGATTGGGCCTATGCCATAGACGTATATAGATCTGCCCTCTGGTAGGTATATTAGGGTATTTTCAACCTTGCATAGTCACACTCGAGATTCAATCATTGGAACTTTCGGGGTTTTGTCGAAATAATTGGAACTCTCGGGTCGGCAACCCTATTCATCGGCTCTTTTGGGGAAGGGTCTTTGGTCTTCGGTCTTCGGTCTTGGTTTCGAGAACACCCCCCCTCCCCCCTATGTACTGATATTTTCAGATAGCATATCTGATACTGCATTGATTGCATCCATCTACTACACCCTGGGGGTATATGTCCCACTCCCCAACCCCCAGAACAGAGCTTCACCCTCTACTGAATCCCTGTTAGTTTTGAATTTTATGTCCCCTTAAATGAAGGACAACATTTCCTTCAATTTTGGTATCAAACCATTTTATTCCATATCATATGATTTACCCTAAATCTTTTGCATGGACCATATTTTATCTCAGAAGTATAATATGAAATAACCCGAACCCCTGTTAATTTGAATTTAAGTGTCGCCTTAAATGAAGGACTACGTGTTTTCCTTCAATTTTGCTAATTAATCATTCCACCCCACATCATATGATTCACGGACATCCAACAAATATTAGCAAAAATTTTAAAGCTAGGATAAAATGAAAATACATCTTATCTTGAATGGCCGATTTTCATTAAAACGATTTTCATTATATCTTAATATATCTCTTCATACAGCTAGGTCGCATCAATAACCCTATCTGGCCTGGGCTTTTTGGGACCTGTCCAGGCCTGGGGGGGGGAATGCCCCCCCCTAATTATTTTTCTTACCCTTTGAGCTAGGGAGCTGAAACTTATTACACTATACTCTTGGGTCAAGCTCTACCAGAAAATGTAAAAAAAAATCCAAGATGGCCGCTTTGATGACGTCACAGTGACGTCATTTTGAAAAACGGCATTTTTTGGTCGATTTTTCGGTCAGATTTTCCGAATTTTTTATTTTTGCAATTTCTCCACAAAAACTGCATGAAAAATTAGCAAATATTAATGTGATATGAAATGAAATAGTTTTTGCCCACTTTTCATAGCGGAAAAGCAGAAATTTGGAAGAAATATGACAAAAACATCACTTTTCTGGTACAACACGTGGCCGCCATCTTGAATTTACCCATGATCCTCTGCTCTGGGGTTTATGAAGATAGGCTCAAAATGACCCCAATAAGATAAACGATAAAGTCACGGAGTTTCAGCTCTTCATTTTTTGCCGTTTCAGAGATAGTGCAGAAAGTTTGGTAGGGGGGCATAATGCCCCCCCCCCAAGGCCAGATAGGGTTAAACTAATAAATCAGCACACTTGATTACCTGTACCAAACTTAAAATAAATGTACACCAAGAACATGCTACATACAAATACATGTGTTCATCAGGTATACAACCTGAGATGTATAAGCTTCACTGAGTGCTTTAGCCACTTGCTGGAACAGAGAATGGAGCCAGAGATTGGCTGAACCCAGCGGAGCATCTGCTTTGAGGGCAGACCCATCCTTACTGGAAACGTAGCATTCATGTACTCGTACATGTGCGCTAATCCAGGTACGTCTTATCAGCTTTGGCGATGGTGCATTTATTTCAGCCCGTGGCTGTGATGCTAGAGAGGGAGGTAGATGATCTACCCATTGTCCATCTTCGACGCTGGTCTGAGTGGGCGGTACGGTACACAAATCAAATTCCCTGGTGACAGAAGGCACGACTTGGCGTAGATGAAAGCCATGTTTTACGCAAAGAGGTCTTGATTCTTCGATTTGCTTAATATAGACCCCCGCTCGGTTGACCGGTATCGTCTGTTCTATCGGTGATGATGGGGCTAATATGGGCCTGGCCGACCGGTAGATAAAAAATGTGGTTTAAAATTTGCGTTCCTTAATCGCCGTACTTGGCTTTCACCGGACAAACGCGTACTAGAGGTACATTGCTGTCTCCGACAATGTGTGCATCGACCACGTCTGAATTGATGTACAGGCCACCCATCGTACTGTATGTGAACTCGACGGTGACTCATATGTCGGTAGAACCAGTGTACACATTTTGACACAGATCTAACTGCTGATTTAGGACGTTGCTGAATTCTATACCCACGTTGGCCGTCCGACTGAAGTGGAACTTCCGATTGTATTCGTTAAACGATAGCATCACGGAATCCGCCAACGGAAAGGGCTCTTTCTTGTTGCGATCGATCTTACCCTTCACGTTATCTCGCAACGCCTTGGTAAACACTTTTGGGGTGTGGTACTGGCCTTGAGGGATCGCAAAGAGATACGTCTTGCTAGCGTGGGTTATGCGATACCACACCGTGTCCTCTTTCACGTTGTACTACGTGTACGGGAACTGAATATCTACCAGGTCACATTCCCAACGACCAGGTTAGGGCTCGATATAACTGTTTCGAAGTGAGTTAAGGTGTTGCTCTGGAACACGTCCGCCGAGCTATTACTGGGTAGTGTAAGGTTAAACATGACGACAGAGCGTTCCTCTTATCGCTTCCGATATTAATAGGTGTCCCGGGCCTCGAGGGCTTGTTTCCGGTGTCGTTGTCGTCGCGGAGACTTGCTACGTGGCACGGCTATCCAGTGGTGGGGCGTCTTGACCAGGGATGGTATTTTAAATTGTGTTAAATGTTTTCGTAAGAATCGTATACGTTGTGGTGTTTTGGGTGATGATTGCGGTTCCCCGTCGGCTTTCCAGTTCCGTGGTGGCCAAGTCTGTCGTTGCGACTTGCGGTGTGCGTGCATCGGAGACTGATGTTGTATGTCAAGGCCCAGCGCTGTGGGTTCCCCGCCAATTGCTGTGGGACATGCATGTCTTTCAAGCCTCGGGTAAACACCTCCCGTCCTTGGGGATCCGTATGTGATCTGCGGTGACGTATCAAGTTATTCGCTAAATCAGTCATGTAGGTACCGGGGATCACATGGTTCGGCACCTGTAGTTCGTCTTTATCATGCCAGGTCATGTTAGAATAAGTGTCTTTCACCTGCTGTAATACCAGGCCACATTTTTTTGCCCTGAACGACGCGAATACAATCTTCAAGACTTCGTCTTCGACCCATTGTAATGATGGTAATGCTAGGTTCGTCTGTCTGAGTGGTGCAGAGATGGCCGGTATATCTCGTGGTGGTGTTGGAGTAGAGAGAGGTGTGTATTGGTACATAAACGCCATGTATTTTCAGTTTTCAATTCATTTTGCAACGAGAGGTACATCAATCAGTGATACAAGATGGGCTCCAAGTGGGTGACCAGCATGAGTTTTGTACCATGTTGCCACCAGAGGAGGATTAATTTTCTATGCATGATGGCTGCAAATGGACAGTCAGATATGTCCTGTTGATCATATCGTAGTTACTTATATCATCTCCATAAGCCCGAAATAGTGCTGAACGCGACGTTGAACCCTAACTCACTGATACACGATTGTAGACCGTGCTAGTCGTTTGATCTCCGTGAGTCTCTTGAAGCAGGACATTGTAGACAAATCCAAGATTGATAACGCTGGTCTCGATGAAGAGATATAAACATGCTGAACCTTTTTCAAATAGAGATTGATAGGCATGATTAGAATGAAGCGCACACTGGCCAAGAACACGTAATTTCTTGACCTTCTGGGAATTACACGGTACAGCTTGATTGTTTGTGAAGAGGACATTTGAGATAATCGACATACAGCCGATGACGGCTTCCTCTTGTCAGATGAAAATCAACTTAGTTAGAAATACATGTAATCTTGTACACGAAGCTTTACGCCAGTGAATGGGTGGCATTAGTCTTGCTAGAATGAAACACTTCTCTTCACACACATTCAGCCCGTGTGATCTCTCGCAGATATATTGTATCTGTATCCGGTTGCTTTTCTTCAGCCATCATCAGTGTCAGGTTGGAACTGTAGCTTCTCTTGTACTTGTACCTGTAATATATAGAAAATGTAAAGTAAATGTGAAGTTTACGTCAATAAATGGAATCGTTTGATTGTGACATTTATTTCGATGCTGGCGGATCTGTGACAACTTTGATTAACTATTCTCGCTATTATAAATAAAAAAGATGCAGCACTTAAAAGCGATGAAGTGATGATTTATGTATGTTTAGTCATTTATATTGACCACCGTGATGTAAATCATACAGCTATAATTAATGTAAAGAGGGCTCGCATCACTGTATTTCGGCGTATTTTGCTAGAATCATATCTCTCCCATAACCTATGTTAACCTGTGTAATTGTATACACGGGTGAAGTCAAGAAAGTACGTCATTAAGCTAGCTATCCCAAACTAGCTAGCTAGCTAGGGTCAAAATTGGACATTTTTTTTTTATTTCTTCATTCAAATATTCACTATTTCCTCTAACTTTTGGTGAAAAAATGAAATAAAAATTATAAATAGCTGTGCTTCAATATTAGAATTAAAACTTTAGTTTCCGAGGTCCTGGAACAATTAAATAGATTGCCTTAGCTTGGGCTTGGCTACTATTATTTTTGTCTGTTAAATTTCCCTTTCCAAAACTCATTTCCGCAGTATTATGGTAAGCTAATTATCTATTAGTCCTACTTATTTACATTAATGTACCCCCTTCTGATCAAAACCATGCAAACATCCTTATTTTTGTTTCTAATTATCACAGTGACACTTCACTCAGACACCCGCTGTGAAGTAATCTACACAGGTGTGAACAACTTTAGCAGGTTTTTAAAGTTTAAATTGGACTTTAAACCGACTTGATGAAAAAAACTTAGTCTAATAGTTATCCAGAATAAACAGGAATTCGAGTAGGTCCCATTAGACAGATTAAAAATGTATTTGACAATAGAATTCAAGCAAAAAATAGAGATTAATTCATCAGATGTATAGCTGGACACATTTTGCCCGATTTCTAGCCTTTCATTTTTGTACAAAATCCGAAATTCAAACGTATATTTCTCGAAAAGTATCCATGCTACGCTTTTGAAATTTGGCATGCTTGTTACTTATAAGGTGATCTAGAAAACTCTATCTCACTTTTTGTAAGTTCGGCTTCGTTTTTTAATTATCCAACTTTTAAGACAAACGACCGTAAAAAAGTACATTTTTTTCAATTTATTTTAGTAAAATAGTTATAAAAACAAAACCAGGCAAAAATTTTAAAAAATGAGACAGGGTTTACTAGTTCGAATTGTCTCCTACCAAGGTATACCATCAAAGTTGAAACAAGACCAACACTTTTCATGAAATGTCAATTGAAAAATGGACGCTATTGTTTTCATTTTAATTTTTTAAAATTGGGATATTTTCTACACAGTAGCAGTTTCAGTTATACGAATCATATCGTTGGAATCCCTACGATGTATGCTTTCACAAAATATATAGTTTATTATGGTTATCTTGTATATTTATTGATACAGACGACAAATTGTCGTGGGGATGCAAAAACTGCCTCTAAGAGGATAGCTATCCTTAACCTGTTCATTTGTTTGATCTTGAACTCACGATCAGGCTGTTGATCATCCGGTTAAGTTCTAATTCCTTTTATGAAATTGATATAAAAACATATAGCCACGTTGATCTGATTCGAGGTATCTGATCTGTCCATCTAGGTAATGAACTGTACTGGACCTCGAAGTCAGGATTTATTTGACCACGGTACTATTGTCTAGGTTGAGTGTGTCTTTTGTATATGTTGCTGGCTCTGGTAGGCTACATGAGAATGAATTTGATGAAAAAGATTGTGCTTTTCTGTATTAAGAAATTGATCTTTCTCGATCATAAATTGTGTATAATCTCCTGTCCTGGTCAAGTTAGAAATGGGTACTTTAGGTTATATTTACACGTCTTCAAATTTGTTATAGGAAATTAATATTTTAGGTCGCCCACAATGTGTCAGTTTACTCGGGGAATTTATAAACTTGACACGAGTAGTGTATTCCTCAGACCTTTAATATCTCCGGTGACATTCAGCATCTTGAAAATTATATAACATTTCGAAAACCATATAAAACATCTTAAATTGAAGATCCCAGTGTGGAGCGGTTTAACTAAACTCAAAATAAATAAAGCGACTAATGCAATACGATACATAGTGTATTCTCTTAGCTTTCAATGAAAACTGTCTTCACCCTCAGAGAGTGGCTAAAGCACTGAGTGAGGGTACACATAGGTTTATATACATACATGTAGGTGAGATCAACTCACTCAAATAGTTCAAAGTACAATACAGTGAGAAGGGAAACAACAAACTGTTGACCGCTTCTCTCTTGCAGGAAACAAGCCTATGTTTATGTATACTATGATTGTCTTTTTGAATTTGGTGTTAATACTGTTATGTGGAAAATGGAATAGGTCTTTGGATTATGGACGCGGATATTCTCTAAATGGACGACGGCTGGATTATGAATGACGGACTAGACGCTTGTAATATATACAATTACAAAACTACTAAGCAACATAACATACAACACTGGCTTTGCAGACCTCATGCACATTGACTCGAAGCGGTCAGAGTGAACGGACGTGTTTTTGTTCTGCCAAACCAGCCTAGCTTTCCAAGCCTTTGTGTTCCACTGCGGTCTTTTCTCCCCCGGCCTTACAGGATTACCTAAACTACAACAACAGCGGGAGAAACCAGCCAGCCAGAGCTAAGTTTTGAATTGAATTTTTGCTCCTAGACTAATATTTCCTATCACTAAAGTCACTCCTTACCAAATAACAACTAGTCTTGATCTAAACAAAACCAAATCAAACAATGGAAGCCTCCCAATCCACCGTAAAAACACCTACAAGGAAGCTCTCAGAAACCAACACTGAAAAATCCCCACCCACCAAAAAACAACGAGCCCTACCCGAAAGGCCTAGCCTTTTAAATTTTGTGGCGATCATACACAGCCTTACTCAGATCAAAGCCACGAGCTTGCCCAAAGCCAAAGTTGCAAAAGACATCCAACAACAAGCCGGAGACGTAAAAACAGTCTATGAATTACCCGGAGGAGACCTCAAAATCCACTGCCATTCTAAAACACAGTATGAAAAACTACTTCGGTTAGACCTCCTAGCTGACAAACCCGTCTCAGTAAAACAGTATCAACAAAAAAGAGAGCAATGCAAAGGCGTAATTTATGGAATTGATCTAAGTATTAGGCTAGACGATATTAGAACTACTCTCTCGAAACAAAATGTAGTATTCGCTAAAAGACTGCAAAAGGACAAAACGGATACAACTAGCATAATGTTAGTATTCAATGGAAATAAACTTCCAGATACTGTCTGCCTATGGTTTCGTAACATCACAGTCAAGCCCTTCTACGAAACCCCCAAAAGATGTTTTAATTGCCAAAAGATTTCTTCTCACTCAACTAAGAACTGTAAAGCCAGTGTTGTATGTCCCAAATGTTCAGGACCCCATAGCTACGAGCACTGCACAGGAACCCATAAGAAAATGCGCAAACTGCAAGCAGAATCATAGCTCAGCTTGGAAAGGGTGTATTTACTACAAAAATGCTAAAGCAGTTCAGTATATTAGAGCAAACACAGGCATCTCCTACGCAGAATCAGTCAGAGAAACAAAAGTGGATAAAAAACTCAGAGAAACAATAGACCTGCGAAAACCTGTGAGCGAAGTAGCAACTAACAATAAGGCACCAGTGACAGAACAAACAATGGAGTCAGAAACCGCGGACAAACCCGAAACAATTAGCATGAGTAAAATCGAATTCCTAGGCTTTATTAACATTGTTATTAACTCAGTCCACAATGCCAACCTCAAAACGAACAAAGCTGACATAATAGCCCGCATTGCTCAAGACTTCTTGAATTGGGAATTCAATCCCAAAGAAATAATAGCATGGGGATTCAATCCAAAATACAAAAGAAAAACATCAACTCCCAAGAAAAACAATAACGCCCTCAACACCTCTATATGAGAACACCTGGGACAATAGGTTAGACCCACCGCGTAATACATAACAACCCAATTTTCAATAAACAACTCACCGTACTACAATGGAATGCAAATGGCATTGCAAAACACGGAGACAATCTCAAAATCTTAGTAAATGAAATAAGCCCCGACATCATATGTATACAAGAAACATTTCTTAAGCCAGGAAAAAATAAATTTGCAATAAAGGGATATACGCCATATAGACAAGACAGATTAAACGGCCCAAAAGGAGGCAACCTCACACTAGTTATTAAAGGAAGAACTCATACAGCTAGAATTAGACAAGAGCCCAGAAAGTGAAGACCTCGAATGGCAAGCTATACGGGTGTTCCAAAATAATAAACCTATAAATATAGTGAACCTGTACTCCCCTGGCACAATCACCCAAATATATGACTCGCCAATTATAATCTGCGGAGATTATAATAGCCATAATCCAATCTGGGACGAAACCTGCACCACGTCAGATGATAGGGGTAAATCAGTAGAAAAATGGTTAGATGATAATAACCTCGCATTCCTGAACTCAGGAGAAGGGACGAGAATAGATATGCGAGCCGGTAAACTCACTGCAATTGACCTAACAATAGTCTCTCCCGAACTAGCAGTTAAATCAGAATGGGCAGTCCTTCCAGATACACTAGACAGCGACCACTTTCCAATCCTAACTAAATTTAGCATGAAACCAGATTTTGAAAAGACAGACCCTCTTCCACGCTTCCAATACTCCAAGGCAGACTGGGAAAGCTTCCAAAACGATTGCCAAAGTCTAATTCATGACGATCTACTTAGTAATGATATAGAGACTTTCAATGAAAATATAACCAGCAAACTTCTAAACATAGCAGAAAGACATATTCCAGTTACGAATAAGCGGCACAACAAAAATCCAGTGCCTTGGTGGGACCGAGAGTGTAGAAAGAACATCGCGGCAAAGAAAAAAGCACTCAGAAAATTCGAAAAAAATCGGCTCCAGAGTGATCATGAAAGATATAAGGAACTGAAAAGAATAGCAGAAAAAAGCGTCAAAGAAGCCAAATCAAGATGCTGGGAAGATTTTTGCAACACTATAGATACGAAAACTAACTCAAAGAAAGTATGGAATAAAATAAAAAGCATTCAAGGGAAAGCAACTAACACAATACCCGTACTAAACAAAACAAAAAGAACTAATCTCGAAAAGGCAGAATATCTTGCTGAATCATTCGCATCAAACAGTAGCGATAGTAACCTGAAACCAGAATTCAGAAAAATCAAACAAGAAACGATCCTGGAAAATGACACAAATGATTATATAGAAAACTACCTTAACGGAGACTTTAATATCAATGAATACAGAAAAGCTTTACACTCTAAAAAAGAAAGTTCACCCGGCGAAGACAAACTAGGGTATACAATCCTAAAGCACCTACCAAACAATACTCAGGAACTAATTCTAAAACTAATTAATGTGAGCTGGAAGACCAAACAACTCCCGAACGAATGGAAATCAGCTATTGTTATCTCAATACCAAAACCTGGTAAAGACTCATTAGACAGTAAGTCATATAGGCCGATCTCACTCACGTCAAATTTATGCAAAATTATGGAAACCATGGTCAAAAACAGACTTGAATATCACCTGGAAAGCAACAACCTGTTAAACAAAACACAAAGCGGTTTTCGAAAAAAAAGAAGTACTTTAGACCACATATCCAGACTCCAACACTCAATCAAAAAGGGTAATGCCAAACACCAATATACATTAGGCATTTTCTTGGATATAGAAAAGGCGTTTGACCTTGTATGGCAGGACGGGATTATCACCCAATTAAACAACCTAGGAATTAAGGGCAGGATACAACACTGGATAAAAAAAATTCTTCATGACCGAAACTTCAAAGTTCGTATTGGTAACACCCTATCCATGGACCACCAGCTAGATAACGGCACCTCACAGGGCAGCGTCATAAGCCCCACCCTTTTTAACATCCTGAGTAATGGCCGGGCCAACGAAATTGACACAAAACATCCTGAAATTGAACAATCACTTTTTGCTGACGATGCTGCCATGTGGAAATCTGCTGGCTCGATGAAAAAATTAACAAGTATAATGCAAAAGGTACTAAATACAGTCAGCGACTGGGCCGATAAATGGGGATTCAAATTTTCAGCTGTCAAAACTACCGGTGTGCTTTTCTCAAATAAACAAAACACAGACATCACGCTATCACTAGAAGGCCAGAAAATCGAGTTTAAGAATAGTGTCAAATACCTAAGTGTGATCTTCGACCGAAAACTCACTTGGAAAGACCACATCCACCAATTAATTATTCGGTGTAACAAAGACCTGAACCTTATGAGGTGCGTATCGGGTACCAACATAGCTTAATCAAATTATATCAAACACTCATCAGATCCAAAATAGACTATGGTCCAATCGCCTACCAATCAGCATGCAAGACCCATTTAAAAAGAATAGACAGCATTCAGTATTCGGCCTTAAAAATAGCCACCGGGGCGTTCAAAGGAACTCCTTTATGTAGTTTACAAATAGAAACTAATGAAAAACCCTTACATTTAAGACGAGAAGAGCCGTCAATGAAATATGCAGGGAAAACAATAGCCAAGGGCGAAAACCACCCATGCCACAACATTTTTGGCCCAAAAACCGAATACGAATTCCTAAAAACGAAATGGGAAAAAGACTCCGCACCACTCGGTTACACGATAGAACGATTATTCCAAGAACACGACATTCCTATCTCTTGTATCTCTGACACTGACAAGGTCAATAGACCACCATGGCAACTAATCACACCACACGTGGACACGAATATACATAGCTACATCACCAAACAGGACAACCCAGAGCATATAAGGGTCACTGCCCTCGAATATATTGACACACATTGGGAAAATCGCTTGAAAATATATACAGACGGCTCCAAAAACACAAGTCACAATACAGGTTCTGCATTCGTTATACCAGAACTTGACATTCACGAAGGTTTCAAACTACCAGACAATATGTCTGTATACACCACTGAATTAGTCGCCATAATCAAGGCCCTCGAATGGGTTCTTCAGAACCGACCGGTTTCGACCGTTATTCTTAGCGATTCCTTAAGCGGACTGGTATCTATAGAGAACTCCAAATCCGACAGCTGACCTGACCTCATACACGAAATAGAAATTGTATGTACACAAATACGAGACAATGACATTGACGCCATTTTAGCTTGGATTCCCGCCCACGTGGACGTTAGGGGAAATGAAGCCGCCGATAGGACAGCCAAAGACAGCCTCACCAAAACTGCACCTGACGTGCATATAGGACTAGGAACCAAAGAACTGAATTCTATCATTAAAACCAGAATAGATAGTAAATGGGAAAAGGAATGGAACGAAGAAAACCGAGGTAGATGGCTACATAGTATTCTAGATAAGGGGAAAAGACGGAGTTGTGGATTCCAGCTAGACAGTAAACGTGACGACCGCATCATCACAAGATTAAGACTAGGCAAAACAGGACTAAAATCACACCTCTCTAAGCTAATAAAAAACACATCACCACTATGCACCTCATGCAACAACGAAGAAGAAACGATAGAACATTTTATACTCAAATGCCCAAAACATGACCCCTATAGCCGCACACTGGAAAACGAACTCAAAAACTTGAATGTCCCTCTGTCGTTGGCTTCTATATTAAATCCTAAACCACCTCTTATAAACAAAGTATACTCCACCTTACTAGCTTACATCAAATCGACTGACTATTACTCTACCATTTAATACTATATGGTTACACCAAGAAACCTAGGACCAAATTTAAATAAATGTAGCACGCTTAGAGTCAAAACTATTTTACAGGGGCGGAAATAAGGGTCAGTGATCAGAAATGACTGATCAAATTTGGACACTAACCAAACAAAATGCCATAGCAATAACATAGACAAATTCACTGATCAAATTAAAAGCTCCTGATAATGAGCACCGATCAAATTGTGTTCCCTTATTTCCAACTCTCGTTAACGAATGTTAACCGTCCGGTTTTCTAGCAGGGGCAGAAGACTGGAGGTTATATCAAACATTCACAATCGGCTTTAATTCTAATAATATTTTTATTTATAATATTTAGTACCTAATTAATTATTGCTATTGATCATGTGTGACTTAGATCACGATAGTGCCAGTCGGTGCCAAAAAATAACACCAGAAAACAAGAAACTACAAACTCTTCTATTCTTTGTAATACAGGCACAGCACACTGAAGACCACAGACGAGTAAGACCAGCCATGAAACAGAACACCGATGACGACAAATATTATAAAACAGCACCGTGAGTGACAACACCCCAGAAACCACCCTGACCTGCCATTTCAGTGGAATCACCAAAACCCACACCTTGACCACGGGCAATCAACGGAAACAAGAACAGCTTCTACATTCAAACCAAATCGCACAATGCCTACCACAACCACGGACAATTGAAACCATACTCACTGAAGACAACACAGATCAGATGTGCCACACCTGAGATGCCACCGATGTAACGATTGTCTAATGCAAATATGATCCTTTGACTTTCACCAATATAGGATGTAGACCTGCCATCCTGTACCCCAATACCCACTCCAAGCAATTGTTACAGGCACAGATTTCTGGAAGAACCCGCCTATGGTTCTCCCAGTTTTTTTCTGGACGGCGTTGTGTGTACAGAGGGGTACAAAGACAAAGGAATCACCCACGCGACTACAATATACAATGAACACATACTTACCAATATAACCTAATCAAAAACCAAGCGATGAAACTGTACATAGACAATTCTTCTATTCTATTTATATCTCCATCCGCCCATTTATTATTATTTACTTATTTATTTATTTATATATTTATTTACTTATTTATTTGTTTATTTGATTATACAGCGCTTGTAAACATCTTTAACAAACTAAGAAATGTAACGTGTAATTAAAATAAAACATTGAGTTGATGGGCTGCGAAATCCATACGGGAAGCGGCCCTTAAACTGCAATTTCAAACAAACTAAGCAACAATTGAATGTGTGAAACCAGTCATATCATACACTGAATAGGTACAGAGGTGTAGAAGACATACTATTGTTCAGATCTGGGCAAGATTTGCTGATTTGTAGGAAATCCATCTTTAGTTGTGAGTCAAATTTAGCATTGTCTATAATAGTATATCTGGCATGGTTAGGATTATGTCCTTTGTACAAACAGTGATCTCCAAATGCAGACTTCTGATATTTAATGGAGGTTAAATTATGTTCTAACATCCTTTCGTGTATATGTCTGATGGTTTTTCCTGAAATTTCATACAGCATACTGACTTGATATTTCGACGTAGAACAATTTATATGATCTTGTCTCCAAGATATTCTTGCACTAAGCGTGAGACCTGCTACCAGCAGCTTTTTCTGTGCGATTCTCGTAACAATAACAACTTGACATGGATTGAACAAATCAATCTCGAGTTAGCCATCGGATTTTCCGCTTCTGATTAATCTATATTGACACGAGGCCGAACCTGTGAATGTCATCTGTGGGTTCTCAGAATTAGATCTCCTTGAATGACGACGCAAGCCAGAAAATTTTTACAACTCTCCCGAAATTCTCACAGCGTTCACTGAAGTTTAAACATTGGGCTTAGAAGCCTGGGGTCTGGCGTCAAAATTTGTTTTCAATTGTGTGTCTCACAGGAGACCATTCAATCGTTCAAGAACTGCTTCAAAGAGCATGCAGTTGATCAAGGTCAGTTTCTGCATGAGTGTCACCAGGAAATTTCGAGCTCCTGATAGGTGTCTCTGAATGGCTGAACCTTTGTACTCGTGATAGGGATTAAAGGGGCCCCGAGTACAACATATCTAATCACATGCAAACGGATACAGCTGAGCAACTAAGGTAAATTCATTTGCTTTTACTGGGAGAGGTAATCCTCACTATCTAGCTGTGGAAATGTTTAGTTCTCTCGTCCTAGAGTTGGTGATAAGATTCAGAGAAACATAAAGAAACGGTCACAATCAACCGTGCCTCATGGCGGTCATCTTGTATGGTTGTAATGGGCTAAATGCCATTCAAAATAATTCCCTATCTCATTGCTCTCCCAAAGCCATGTCTAATTCCGTGTCAGCGTTTGCTGCTTTATGAGAAAAGTGAAAAAATTGAAACATTCACAATATTTGGTTGAATAGTTATGCCTAATTTGCTTATTATCATTATCATTAGTATTATTTTCATTCTTTAAAGTGATCGTAAACCCTCAATTAAAGTTTTCATCAAATGAAAGACCATTGCAAACTTTGTGGGAAAATATTTATTGTAATTTATACTATTTTATTACACAGAGAAAACTGCAAATAAAACATGGTATACTATGGTGGCCTGTTGCAATCATATTTAGGTCGAATGACGTCACACTGCCTTAATACATATATCTCAAACTGTGTATGCACTTTCCAATGCTTGATTCCAGCTTAAGGTGTGTATACTTTGAGTTTCAACACAGACTCACAGACTCACTGTTCCAATGTGCATGTTTCACCAAAATATGGAAGATGGTAACTCATAAGTGTCAAGTCTATTTGAATCTTGCATTTAGTTCCCCAGATTTTGGTGAAACATGCACATTGAAACAGTGAGTCTGTGTTGAAGTTTCAATATATGTATTTAGGCAGTGTGACGTCACTGGACCTAAATATGATTGCAACAGACCACCATAGAATACCATGCTTTATTTGCAGCTTTCTCTGTGTAATAAAATCATACAAAATACAATAAATATTTTCCCACACTGTTTGCAATGGTCTTTCATTTGATGGAATCTTTACTTGAGGGTTTACGATCACTTTAATTAATTAGATATTTTTGTCTTATAATACTGTAGCATTGTACAACTGTTCCACTTTCAAAAATCAAGTGTAACGCGATAGTATTGATAAATAATACTAAGACAGGTGTGCATATTCTGGTCCAGCATCAAAATCTGGCGACCATTATGAAAAATGACCGCCATAGCTTCCAATGGGGCAATTCGCGATGACTGCATATTCAGAAATGTTTCTGATGCCTTTATCCACCTCTGTGCCAAATTTCATGCTTTCATGAAAAAAGGCTCGATTCGATGGAAAATTGGCACATATTGCCTGGACTATAATGAGAGATCCAGAGTTGAAGAACCATTCTGTGCGGTACATACCTTGAGACCAACACCGCTCCACCGATGAGCAAAATGGCGGTCAATATTAGACATAGAATTGCAGCCGTCATAAAAGCACCCGGGTCCACTGAAAAGCAAGTACAAAATTAAGTACAAAACATCAATCAGACAAACAAATAGCTGTACAATTATAGTGATTCTACGCCGATGTTGACAAAGAATTTATGTTCACATCAACGCATCATATAAGCAATGAAGTGCATATTTTGACTACCAGTTTTACACCCTTGCTCCCAGAGATTAAAAGCAGAGTTGAAAGGATGCTTTGGAGTGGCATTACCGATCCATCTTATCAGTTTCTATTCGAGTAATTCCTGAATATCGATACGATTGTCCAGTAGTCTCTCGTGAGGTACCCACAAAACTTACCGAGACTGCAATTTCTACCATCCCACGTGAGACCCACAAAATATCGAAAACATTGGCAATGTGGTCCAACGTATACTGGTTCTCCATCAAGACCCTGTGTGTAGTTAGAGCACTTTGAATTGTCTCCACACCTGCCTGCGCAGCTGCGAACTTCTGCAAAATATAAAGAAGAATCCGATATCTTTCGAAAAATACATAACCCAACTTACCGATTCGCTCTTTTCAAACACCAAACGATACGGTCTCATCAGTAATAGTTACATTGACTTGGATTTTCAGGAATTGCTATGCGAAATTGATATACAAACCACTAGTCCATATCAGTGACGCCCTCGCTTTCACCAAACGGAGAAAACACGATGGAGATGATCAAGAAATATGCGTCTTGGTATCATTCTATGCCAATTCCGAGCATTTGAATCAAATTCTCCTATGCTACATCTATAATAAGTTTGACGTTAAACAGCATGAAAAGTGACACCTTGTTGAACATACCTAGATGTAAATATATAACAGGTCAGATATAGTGAGGGTTAAACAGAGAAACAAAGTAGCCTTACCAGTAGTCCCGATAATAGCAATGCCCACACTTAAAAACAGTAGTCGGGCAGATACCATTTTGCGGCTGTGACAGCAACAGCTGTTTCAGTTTTGAATTCACTAAACGTATGGTATAGGAACCCTATGACCCTTTGACTAATACAATATCTATGGTGTGTGATACAGGAACCCCAAACAATGATGATATAATAACTATCTTTCCATCTCGAAAGATAATGTTGAACACAACTTGAAACTTGACAGTCTATCTTATACCACTATATACATGATATACGAGATTGGGTCATCGCATGGTAATTTGAAAGATTACATTTTAGATTTCAGCCAGCAAACCTCAATCATAAATTTAACTGTACCAGTATTTATTTTGCCAATAACCAGTACAATATTATACACGAAGTATACGCCTTATGTGTCAAATTCAGAGAAGAAGTCTGAGAACTCGTATGTATATAATAACAGAGAATGCATGCAGGCCATTACTAATTATTCAATGTAAACATGGTGAATTGGGCAATATTCCCGATAATATTACCACTTATAAATCCCGGAAACAACACAAATAACCTCGTTCCCTATCTTCTTCCGCAATTAAGCCGGTCAGCGGATGATCCATAACGTGAGCTTCAACAAAATACACTCACTTACATAAATTGATTCAAATGGATGTCAGATTCCTACAGCATGAGTAGTTTTAGAAGAATAAATTACAACACATATAAGGGAAGTGGGAAGAGGTGCCGACATGCTGACTGCGTCACATCACTTCACAGAATAGTCTTCTGGTAAACCTATTCTAAAGCACATACCAAGAATCTAACGATTCGTGATATGTGTTGTATCTCAGGTACGCTTTTATTGTACCTGTTCATGTGGCAACTTGGATGATATGACCACACGGCCCCTAGCACCGGCATAAGCGGTATTAGATACAAATCTAGAGAGCTATGATGGAAATGCTCTGACAACTCGTATACTGGTAATTGGTGAGCTGTTTCGCTGTGACAACTCGTACATTGGAGATTGGTGAGCTGTATCGTCGTCAGATGTAAATGACGGCATTTAACACGAAAGACTAGTCTGTAAGGCCCGATGTCGACCCAGCATCAACTTCCCACAAATGCCAACATATATCAAAGACCAAAAGGTCTGTACAGGGGGCGGGCCTCGGGGACGAAACGTCCACCAGCAGAATCTCGCCATATACAGGTAAAAATTACAACACATATAAGGGAAGTGGGAAGAGGTGCCGACATACTGACTGCGTCACATGACTTCACAGAATAGTCTTCTGGTTAACCTATTCTAAAGCACATACCAAGAATCTAACGATTCGTGATATGTGTCGTATCTCAGGTACGCTTTTATTGTACCTGTTCATGTGGCAACTTGGATGATATGACCACACGGCCCCTAGCACCTGCATAAGCGGTATTAGATACAAATCTAGAGAGCTATGATGGAAATGCTCTGACAACTCGTATACTGGTAATTGGTGAGCTGTTTCGCTGTGACAACTCGTACATTGGAGATTGGTGAGCTGTATCGTCGTCAGATGTAAATGACGGCAATTAACACAAAAGACTAGTCTGTAAGGCCCGATGTCGACCCAGCATCAACTTCCCACAAATGCCAACATATATCAAAGACCAAAAGGTCTGTACAGGGGGCGGGCCTCGGGGACGAAACGTCCACCAGCAGAATCTCGCCATATACAGGTAAAAATTACAACACATATAAGGGAAGTGGGAAGAGGTGCCGACATGCTGACTGCGTCACATGACTTCACAGAATAGTCTTCTGGTAGACCTATTCTAAAGCGCATACCAAGAATCTAACGATTCGTGATATGTGTTGTATCTCAGGTACGCTTTTATTGTACCTGTTCATGCGGCAACTTGGATGATATGACCACACGGCCCCTAGCACCGGCATAAGCGGCATTAGATACAAAACTAGAGAGCTATGATGGAAATGCTCTGACAACTCGTATACTGGTAATTGGTGAGCTGTTTCGCTGTGACAACTCGTACATTGGAGATTGGTGAGCTGTATCGTCGTCAGATGTAAATGACGGCAAATAACACAAAAAACTAGTCTGTAAGGCCCGATGTCGACCCAGCATCAACTTCCCACAAATGCCAACATATATCAAAGACCAAAAGGTCTGTACAGGGGGCGGGCATCGGCGACGAAACGTCCACCAGCAGAATCTCGCCATATACAGGTAAAAATTACAACACACATGAGGGAAGTGGGAAGAGGTGCCGACATGCTGACTGCGTCACATGACTCCACTGAATAGTCTTCTGGTAAACCTATTCTAAAGCACATACCAAGAATCTAACGATTCGTGATATGTGTTGTATCTCAGGTACGCTTTTATTGTACCTGTTCATGTGGCAACTTGGATGATATGAGCACACGGCCCCTAGCACCGGCATAAGCGGTATTAGATACAAAACTAGAGAGCTATGATGGAGATGCTCTGATAACTCGTATACTGGTAATTGGTGAGCTGTTTCGCTGTGACAACTCGTACATTGGAGATTGGTGAGCTGTATCGTCGTCAGATGTAAATGACGGCAAATAACACAAAAAACTAGTCTGTAAGGCCCGATGTCGACCCAGCATAAACTTCCCACAAACGCGAACATATATCAAAGAACAAAAGGTCTGTACAGGGGGCGGGCCTCGGGGACGAAACGTCCACCAGCAGAATCTCGCCATATACAGGTAAAAATTACAACACATGTAAGGGAAGTGGGAAGAGGTGCCGACATGCTGACTGCTTCACATGACTCCACAGAATAGTCTTCTGGTAAACCTATTCTAAAGCACATACCAAGAATCTAACGATTCGTGATATGTGTTGTATCTCAGGTACGCTTTTATTGTACCTGTTCATGTGGCAACTTGGATGATATGACCACACGGCCCCTAGCACCGGCATCAGCGGTATCAGATTCAAAACTAGAGAGCTATGATGGAAATGCTCTGACAACTCGTATACTGGTAATTGGTGAGCTGTTTCGCTGTGACAACTCGTACATTGGAGATTGGTGAGCTGTATCGTCGTCAGATGTAAATGACGGCAATTAACACCAAAGACTGGTCTGTAAGGCCCGATGTCGACCCAGCATCAACTTCCCACAAATGCCAACATATATCAAAGACCAAAAGGTCTGTACAGGGGACGGGCCTCGGGGACGAAACGTCCACCAGCAGAGGCTATGAATGGAGACTGTTTGAGCAATAGGTCATACGTGATCCACACGGGTCGTATAGGGTGGGAAGTGCTCGTGATGTCATGGTGAGCATGCGCAATTGAGTCATAGTACAGAAAGATGGTATTGGAGTAGTGGTGCGCCCCACCCAGCAACACCCAGAGTAACATAAAGCTAAAATATCCCCCGTTAAAATCTTCCCGTCCGAACACCCGATATAACACGTCTCGTTTCAGTCAGTCTCAGCCCTTATCGGACTATAACAGTCAGTCCCCCGGCGCTCTCCGAACTTCTAGCTTCAGCCCAAAACCCGTTTGGGGCGGTTCTAATCGGAATTATCCCGAAATCATGCAATTCATGGCATATACGGTTCTTTTCAGCATGTCGGGATTAACAGTCCCGAGCAGATGGCTACATCTACAACACCCCTCTCCGTTTTCTTTTTAGCAATCTGACTTCGCCCTGCTAGAACCCTTCCCTATCGCAGACAAAACCCTTCGCTATTGCAGCCAAACGCTGTTCCAGCGCTGCCAACAATTACTATAACACGAGACTAAGAAGTGAACTCCACATGTTATATCACATGTATCAAACCCGTAACACGCAGTGTACTTTTGTATACTGCTCCCTAAAAATAGCCAGCTTCAATAAAATGGTAGCCATCCATTAGTCCAGCCTCGTTAACAGACTATAATTACACCCAAATCCACTAAAAATCTCACTGAAATGGTCAGTGGAACATGAGACTGATCACCTTAATTTTCAAAAACATAACCGCAGGCCAGCCTGCCAGCTACATGGCCGCAATAAATACAAAAACATCATCCAACTCACGACTGAAACCAGCCTCTATACTACTGTCCAGACTATCAATTGGAACGAACGCACACAGAATCAGCGACCGCGATGAGCCAATATACACACAGCTCCGCAAATGGCGGCGCATCCAGATGGAATTAACATCCGTCGAGGAGAAAAATGGCAAACACTTGCCCCCAACTGATGTAAAGCTCACATAAACAAAATCATTGAGCCCATAAATAGAAAAGGATTGAGACCCTAGGAAAGTTTCGAGACCATAACCAAACAATACCGTATTTAGCTACTCTCTATGTAGTGGCTATCTTGCTCCACCAAATTAACGACAAATTATAATACACACAGCAAGATGGCAGATCGACAACTCTCACCTTGGCTGCTCGACGAAGACATGGGATGAAATGGGACGTCTACCTCAACCCCAGGTCTCCGACATGGTTAACCGTACTACATACTATCGTACTATATCTCCTCCAAGTCACTCCACAAGTTAAACTTCACCTCAAATAAACTTTCATGAACGTACCACACAGATTAACACACACAGGAAAACCTAGCCACAACTGGTTCCTATCAATAAGGCCTTCCGTATAAAAGTTCATTTCGATGCTCCTTACCTGTTATTTTCGGGAAGTTTATTCCTTCTGTTCCACACTTGCCACTTTTATTTAAGTTTCCGGCGCTGGTGATCAGCTGTACACGAGCCGTTTTCACATCGACCCTGACCTTCCCCATGTTACGGTAGACGCCATATTGCGTGTATTTGGGCCACTACGCATGCGCAGTTACACAATATGGCGTCTACCGTAACATGGGAAACGTCAGGGTCGATGTGCAAACGGCTCGTGTACAGCTGATCACCAGCACCGGAAACTTTAATAAAAGCGACAAGCGTGGAACAGAAGGAATAAGCTTCCCGAAAATAACAGGTAAGGAGCATCAAAATGAACTTTTATACGGTACGGGTTATAGCACACGGGGATCAATGAACGCCATTTGTGACTATCATCCGAAGGCATTATTGATAGGAACAGTTGTGCCTAAGGATAACCCACAAAGAACACACAGTTATTGAATCTCTACAGGAGTCACACTGCAGCGCAATTAACGCGTAGACGTACTGCACAGAATCTTCATACACACACATTCTCGAACCACACAGTAACTATTCAACACAGCCGTCCGGCAGCCGGTTCCCTCATATAGAATACTTAAATGCACCTAGTTCATCACACCGCATCACACTCCCCCATAACACACTACACATATAACGCAGTAGCGCAAACCACAATGCTCAACCCACAAAGTTCCTCACACACTACACGTACAACACCGCAGCGTAAACCAAAGTGTTAGACACACACCGGAATTCTCCAACACACACGATAATTCCAGAACAACAATAGTCGCGTATACAAAATTTATACTCAAAAACCTCAATTCCACAATGCTTCAAATAAACATCCTGTGCAACAAAACCTATCACCTCCCCAAATCAGATAATTTCACATAGAAACCTCAATTCCACAATGCTTCAAATAAACATCCTGTGCAACAAAACCTATCACCTCCCCAAATCAGATAATTTCAAATAGAAACCTCAATTCCACAATGCTTCAAATAAACATCCTGTACAACAAAACCAAATCATCTCCCCAAATCAGATAATTTCACATAGAAAATCAATTCCACAATGCTTCAAATAAACATCCTGTACAACAAAACCGAATACAATTCATCCTCCACTGCATACGCGTAATGGCACACATTAAATTATCCCCACAGAGCTGACACACCATACTAAATCTCTTCAGGCGCATACAACTGAATGGCCCATCAACTAGCTTCACCATTCAACAGTCACTGGCAGAGTGAAATGGAGCCCACATTACACAAGTCACCACTCCATAAAAACTCAAACTGCAAAAACCTTCAACTCTCCGACAACCAAAATTCCATCTCCAAAATCCACCACACAACCATAGGCCGAGAGGAAATCAAACCCCAGCCACAGGCCGTCAACCAAAGGCGCCAACACAACATCCCCAGCACAGTGAAGATCTAGCACTGACAATGGTACCTGCCCAACCAGCATTCCCATACCGTTCATTCCCCGAACTGCACCAGTCCACCGAATGGGCGATAACGACCCCCCCCCCACGGAAACTCCGAAATTCCCTTCCAGGTGTCCCAGGTGGTAAGCCCAACAACTACCCATAAAATATTCACCCCACCGATCCAAAAATGACACTTACGTGACCGAGTTTACGACGGCACGAGTCGCCGTGGCTGGAAGGGCCGCGATGGTCGAGGGCGAGGGAATAGCTTATTTATCCCTTCCCTTACTGCCTTTCAGGCATCAGGAAAAGTACCCCCCCCCCCCCCCCCACTGAATCAAGATCATCCACCCCCACCGGGCTAGCCAATCCTTAGATCACAGAGAGTAATGCACAAGTTGCAACAACTGGTCCGATGGCCAAAAGTGTCACGGGGATCAGTGTCTCTGTTCATATCCTTTATTACTACAACTAAGGGCGGACACTTGACCGAAAGATGTCCTACCACGTTTGAAAGATTGGAGCCGGACACCTGTAGCCAACGGACACTCGCAGCCTCCGCACCACATATGGACTCCGCCCCCACCAGGCCTGCCATTCCGTAGACCAAAGAGTAAAGCACAAGTTACAGCAACTGCTGCAGTCCCCGGAAGAAAACGAGGGAGGTGGGTTTGGACCATGAGGTCACGAATTCTTCCATGCACGCCAGAGTCAGGCAGACTTTCTAAAGGACATCCCGTCACTGGCGGTCCAACTCGACCTCCCGGTGGCGATTCACTAGTTTGGATTATGAGGGCCACCCTCCTCAACCAATTGTTCAGGTATGTTATTCACAACAGCGTTATGTGTTGGGTCCGCCTAACCAACGTCTGTCCAAATGTCGCATGTGATGAACTCTTTGACCCTTCTCTGCTTGAAGCACTAAGCAATGCAACCACAATCCTTACATCTAAACCCACTTGCTTCAGCTTGCCATAAACCCACCCACTCGAGCGTCTACTTGACCTAACCGAAGCCCATATGCCTTAAATTCTCATGCACTTGGCCCACCTCTTTATCCAAGTCCAATGATTTCTTCCACCCGACACGCACTTCGACCACTTCTCGCCCCTTTCAATTTGTTTTGCAGTGCTTCCTCTACTACCATTGGCATGTCAATGGGCCCCAAATCTGCCATGTCAACCAAAGTGGAATGATATACAGTATATGTAAACAATTCAAAAGAAATAAGGAATACCCAATAACAATCCAATCAAATAAATTCAAGGAAAGTGATTTTCCATTTCAGAAACTCACTGAAATAAATGAAAGACAGTCCAAAGTGGAAGTTACAAGCGTCTAGTCCGTCATTCATAATCCAGCCGTCGTCCATTAGAGAATATCCGCGTCCATAATCCAAAGACCTATTCCATTTTCCATATAACAGTATTAGCACCAAATTCAAAAAGACAATCATAGTATACATAAACATAGGCTTGTTTCCTGCAAGAGAGAAGCGGTCAACAGTTTTCAATGATGCCGGCAAGACATCATGATGTTCCAAAAATATCAAATCCGTATCGCTGATCACTATTCTTAATCCATAATATTCGTTATGGAGTCGTCATCTAAAAAATGATGTATCTCAGTCACGCTTTGATTGTGACTGTTCATATGAGTACCATGAGGATCTTGAAGTACATGGGTTCATACGGCCCCTAGCCCCAGGTTAAGCGGAATTAGACACAAGTTACGAAACGTAGCGCCATAGATCTTGCACGCTACGTTCGTATTTTGCTATCAGCATGCGATATGTATCGCCAAATTTGAGAAACTTTGAGTGTAGGCGCTTGGTGGAATAGCCCTGTTTTTTAAGTTTCTGCACCAATGTTTTGTGACGTTGATTAAAATCGTCACATTTAACACAGGATCTAGCAAATGCTACCAAGCGAGATATGTATACGCCATATGCAGGTCCCACTGGAATATTGCTGTCCAGAAAGGGATAGTTTACGATGTCGAAATTGTAATCATCTCTTTTGTCATAAAGTCGACGAGAGAGAATGCCCGCTTCATTTTTATAGAGATATAGATCTAAATATGATGTGCCTGTAGGGCTATCTGTAGTTTCCTTCAAATCCAGTGAAGGTGGATATATATCCTTCACTGCGTCATTTATATAGCGATTATCCACAGCGAGAAGATCGTCTATATAGCGTTTGGTGAATGAGAAGGAACGGACTTTGAATGGATCGGTTTTTGAAAGCGCCTGTTTATAGTCATATTCATAAGAGAACAGATACAGGTCAGCCAACAGGGGTGCACAATTAGTACCCATTGGAATACCTATATGCTGCTGACATACAATATATGCTAACAAGTCAAAAAATATAAAGAATACCAATCGCAATCTAATATAATAAATTCAAAGACTCTCAGTGATTTTCCATTTCAGGAAGCCACTGAAATAAACGAAAAACAACCCAAAGTGGAATGCCATACAATATATGCAAACAAGTAAAAAAAATAAAAATAAAATAAAGAATACCAATCACAATCTACGGAAATAAATTCAAATATATCAAAGACTCTTAGTGATTTCCCATTTCAGAAACTCACTGAAATAAATGGAAAACAGCCCATATCAGTATGTCCCCTGCAAAACAATAAATTTAACACCAAAAATAACCAAGTGTCAACTTCTCACACCCAAAAAATGAACTAAATCTATAATCACCGCATACCCATCTATTCCAATCATTCACCAACCAGGCTGGGAAACACTTATTGTAGAAAAGCAATGTCAAACACCTGGCATCCGGCAACCGTATAACTACTCCCCCTTACCCCTCTGTTTCCCTTGCTATATGCTGTAAGTTTTCCGGAACATTTAGATTTTTATTCTTCTGCAAATCAGAGAAAACAAAAACATCCAACACCATCTTATAAAAACACATCAAAATCAATTCAAACATAATCACACAAAAAGAAAACACAAAAGCATTCAACCTTGACAATACCAACAGGACAAGCCGTGCACAGGAAGACAACGCCTTTCAAAGGACAATCCATACAACACCACAAACTATGACATCACCAATCACAATCTATAAAACAAGCCGGGCTACTGGTGCTCAAAATAAACCAATCACCAATCAATACTGTCTCCCGGGCCTGGAGAAATGCACTCCAGAATACAAAGTAGACTTCAGACTGGACAAAACTGAGGAGTTAACAATTCCAAGCTCAAATGTAAACAACAAACTGTTTGTCTTATTAGGATGGTATATATATCAAAGTTCAAACTCACTTTCTCATTCACAACACAAAAGTATAGGTTAACTGTTGGAAGGTTCTGATTGAGCTTGAATAATATAGGATAGCTTCAAATTTAGCTTAGCCAAAGTCGGAAATCGATGGGATCCAATATCGGAAACTGAATTATAACCAAACCACCCTAAAAGCCAATTTCCGCGCATGAGGAAATCTCAAACCTGAATGTCTATTTTGATTCATGGAACCAGTACTCTCCCCTTTATTCCCAAAATAACTCAAAATCTGCAACCAAAGCAACAACCACCATTTGTTGACATGCTTCTCGCAAACCTCCATCATCCCCATAGTGTCCAACATCATGAACAACCTTCAATCCGCCATTCAAACCACTCACAAATGAAACATAGGCACGTTCCGGTTCAGATAAATTTCAAACAATAGCAAAATTTCCTGAACTGATCAAGAAAAAGGAGAAAACAAAAACAGGAAATACATGACATTAACTCAATTCAAAAGGATTGATGGAAGTCTGGTCACTATTATCACTCATTATGACTGACAATTCCCCCAAACTATCAACTGAGCAATCAAAACGACGTATTGGATAACCAAATATAGACAATACACCTGGATTATACCAGAAAATCGACCCGATGAGCGAATTTTTTAGCCGACCAGTTGACAGTCGACAAATCCGACAATCACGGACACTACGACATAAATGGTACTAAGCAAATTAGGGATCAACCGTTCAAGAAATATCTTGAATCAAGAAAAATCTTGGAACACAAAAAAAACGCGTTTCCCTTCTACCAGGATAGAGAAAACGTTACCAGAAAAGTCAACTTTTCTCAAATCAAATTGAGCCGGGAATAATCGAGCATTCACTATTAACCCACAATTGTATTCCCCATACAAACTCCTCACAAGCGACGGTATCAACTTTACTTCAGAATGTTGTATCACACATTAACACTACCACATAGCAGAAATCTCTCACAGAAAAGTCAATCCACATTGCAGAATTCTCCCATACAAACGTACACCGCAATAACAAAGCAAATAGACACCGTCACACAGTAACACTCCGAGCGACGATGGACGAAGACCTCCTTAAAAATTCAAATTTCCCCGCTATACTAGCTCTGTATCATAAACACGGTACAAACATTTAAAAATGTGTAGCCCTGCCAGGCTCAAATCGCATTCAATAAACAACTGAGTCCATTTATCCGGCTTTTACCAACTCACTGTCCACGAACGAGTCTGTCATTAGACAATAATACTGTATATATGGCGACGCCAAGTTTATTGAATGAATACGACCGATACACTATTTTCAAGAAACGTTAACAAGTTCAGACGGAGTAGAGGTAAGCAGGGCTAGTAGAGACAAAGGGCGAATGGTAAATGAATGATACACGAATGATTAAATAGTATACACAAAGAAAAATTCTCCTCAGTTCTGGTGATCAAATAATATACAAAGGAATGACCCCTCAATCCTGGTGAGTAATATTTCACAAAGCATCTGACCTGAGTAGCGTACAAAAGAAATGCACCTCAAACCTGACCTCACACAAAGCTTAACAAATGTTTGCACGCATTCACACAGACTATAAATATGAACATATGTATTAATACTACATTTTTAGTACACCATGTTGGATAGAAAACTAAGTGACGAGGTTTTTACAATTTCTTTGAAGCACTTCAGATGTAGCTTATTAAGCAAGGTTTATAGAAATAACAAATGAGAAGCTTTCATTTCTCAGCTCAGCTATAAATTGACAAGTCTCTCACCAGGATAATTCAGATTGTCGCATTACTATTACTGACATTGAAACGTTGGAGAAGACGATCGTGTTTTTTTTATTTGCTGCGGCATATTGTTTAATCGATGGAAATAGTCATCATCATTTTTTGCGCAGAGGAGGTTACAAAACTCTAAAAATTAATTTATATAATAACAAACATTATGGACATTTTTCTGGTTTTGCCAAGGACGGGTCAAAAAGATGTATCTCTCTGAGCGAGGTAGAACTTCGGGATTTATTTGCCAAGCGCAAACTGATACTTGGCATTATGACAACTCTGTCCAATTTAGCGGCGGATGTCACCATCTAGACCGACATCGTCATCCTCAACAACATCAGCGATCAGGGCGCCGAGAAATATATGTTACCAACCGTCAACCCATGAAAGAATTGTCCAACTGGTGGAAAGCGACGAAGAACAGGAAGAAGAAAAGGAGGATGGCCTTCCTGATCTACAACCACCCATCAAGAGGCTGAGAAAAAATGCTGCGTCCAGCTTTACGAAGGGTGAGTTAACTTTAGCTTGACAATTTTTACCTTGGTCGTTGTGGAAGCAAAACATAATAGAGTTATATTTCTTAGTTTGCAGTTGTGCAATTAAAATTTAACCAAAGAAAATAATATATCTTGATAAGAAACAAGCGCTGGATGAGCGCAAAGACCTCCGTCGAGGCACAAGGGTCCGTAGGGGAATACATTACTGAATAACATAGGGCCGGATGCCAAGCTCAGTTTTGCATTTGTTGGACGTTAACTTCACCAATGGTAATTACTCCGAGGTTGAGGGTTCCCCACTAGCATGTCCAGCTACATGTGTAGGGATGTGGAAGTCACATTCCCCGCAAATAACTTTTGTCTGATTTCACGTGCTTGAAATATTGGCTTATGGAATAGAGTATATTGATGGAAGGAGGGGAGGGGAGGGAATTTGGCTTAATGTCACACTCAAGTTTGTTTCACTCATATGGTGACAGTCAGTTTGGTTGGTGGAGGAAGCCGGAGTACCCGAAGAGAACCACCGCCAATCGGTAAGTAACTGACAGACTTTCACAGATGGACCAGCTGGGCTCGAACCCGTGCCGGTTCAGCGGTATGAGGCTAGCGGTCACCAGCGAAGCGCCTTAGACCACTCGGCCACCGAGGGCCCCATATATTGATGGAAAACCTGGAATACTGCTCGAAATATTAGGCTCCTTCCCATCCCCACCTCCCCCTGAGAGGACGCCCCCACTCAAATCAACACGTTAGCCGCAGAAATGAGACCCTGTGTGCCTAGGTTTACCAACTTGCTTGTGATTTTGTGCTATAGGCCCTACACATCAACACTTCATATTGTGTATGTGTACAGTATAGCATCCTCCTTGACAGAATGCTCTACAAAACACACCTGATTTTACCGACACTCCGTTCTGATCTGTCTCAGCATCATGTGATGATTCAATGCGCTCGGAATAATTTGGTATACTGGTGTTGCAGGTCACCTTCACCATAATGTATCAATTACCATGAACTTGTACATGTATCACATTCATATTGAATGGTGATGGCTGATGAGAATATTTCCCATATGGAACAAATGGCTGGATTCCAGCGAATAAAAGTTCATGTTAATCATAAACAACAAACAATTAATAATACTATCAAATAATTATGTTTATTCCTTGTCGACATCAATATAATACGGACAATATTATGACTGAATCATGGAAACAGATATTCAAGGGCATATATGTCTACACTAAACTGAAGGAGACCCATGATGCATATTATATTATGTTGTAAAACGCCACTTGCTAATCTCGATTATGTTGCTTATTGTGAAAATAAATGAAGTTATGAAAATAAATTTAGTATGATTGCCCATTGCCTTCAAATTAGAAATATCTTCAGCAGCTAAAGTTAAGCCAATCATAACAATATATAACACCATGGTGTTGTTGTAATATCACTCAGGTATTGATCTTTGGTTAAAAATGTAATGAGATACATATATACCTGTTTTTTGTGTTATTCTGTATGCAGTTCATTCTGTATGTATTTTATACATGTACATATACCAGAAGTGGAATTGAAATTTGAATAAAATAATCAAAATATGTTCGGTTTTTACCTCTACTCAGGAAATGAAGTCTTTGTTTCTAGAAGCTAAATCATTTTAGACACTCAAGTCCTTACCTGGTCAAGGGAGATAATTTTGTAAAAAAAAAACAAAAAAACAAGTATAGATCCACACTGGTGCAGAGCAGAACGTTTTATGACCTTTGATGATATTTGTGGAGCATGCTGCAGGACTTCAACTTCCATGAATCTGATATTATCCACACAATCCCATTCTACATGATATTTTTGCCATAGCACAGATAAAATAGGTCCCTTCATTTATCTGTTGTAGATCCAGTGAAGGAATGAAGTCTGGCATGGTTGTTTTAAGTTAGAACTTGGCATCCTTGGAAATGTCTGGCCGATTGACACATGTATCACCCTGCATGTGGTCATTACATGAGTAATGTTTATTTCGTGAGGAATCAGCTGATATCCAATGGGGGAGGGGGGATGTGGTTTGCACAATACTATGCGGCCAATCACTGGCTCTGATTTTCACCACCTCTGTCATACCACACCTTTCTGACACAGCTAAACCAATCGATAGTCTGTATTGGTACTTCCAAGTTCATCCAGTACATCCATTGTGTAACAGTCCTGTTGCGTCTTAGATCAGAAGTGCTGAATCCATGACCTGCAAGTTGGAATCAATTGTATACATTTAATATCAAAACTCAGTTTACTGAAAATGTTTATCGCCTTCATTATATTTCATTCTTTCATCATACACAACAAGGTGTAATCCATTATACCAGTTCTCACAGCATACGTGTACTCCATAGTATTGGGACCTGAATGGTATCCTTACTCAAGGTAATTTGAAAATAGATTCAAGAATAATTTTTAATTCAGTGTATTGAAATGTTAATTGAGATGTATGCTGCTGGGAGATGAAGCTTTGGAATGGGAATTGCATGTCTGCAAGTGACTCACAGTGAAAATATAGGAGGAAATTTGCAAAATATAGGAGAAATATAGGAATTTTCAGAATAAAATATTGGAAATAAAGGAATGTAAGACAGGTCTGTACTACATTGTGCGTTCCAAACTTGGTAGTTTTCTGGTGTTTAATTAAATGACTTTCACGTCCTAGTGGTGGTCTTTCAGGCGACCTGTTCTCTTGTTTGACTTAGCATAGAGAGATTGAATTGTTTTGATATTTGCCGAGCGAAGCGAGGCGAAGCGAGGCGAAAACAATTTCCGAAAAAAAGTTTCTGAAAAAATATTTCTGTAATGTTTTTCTTCATGACAGAGCATTAATGAAAGTTTTCATGAGAAAAAGTCAAAATATAGGAAATATAGGAGGTTTTGAGTAAAATATAGGAAAATATAGGAATGACTAAAATATAGGAAAATATAGGAAATATAGGAGGCACTTGAAGGCCTGGAATTGGGACAGAGACACATGTAGTTTGACAAACAATAAACTATGATTTGATCCTTCATTACAATAGTGCTGGTAAATATTTTATAAAAGCACAAGAAATTCATGCCAAAAGGCAAAATAAATACCCCCCCGCCCCGCCCCAAAGGAAATAGAACAACCAGGGCAACGATTTGGTGTAAGACTCACGAAATATAATTGACAAAGGATCTGCTGGAAGTTGTATTGTCAGTCTTTTGTCCAGAATATTACCTTTTCAATGGGAGGTCTTACAGCCTTGCCGATATCAGTGGCATGCATAAACTCGGGTCGTACAGCCCAGCTGCTGCCCAGCCGATTACCCAGCCGTGACGGTCGTGCCCAGCCGAATTATATTTGTTATTTACGGCATTATTCTGAGAAACTATAACTATTAATGCATTCTGTTATAATATTTATACGATTCTGCTTTTATCTAGTATATTTTCAATTATATATCGGATCTTGCAAGGCCCTTATTCGTCGATTCATTCTTCCACGCATAAAACTTCGAGAATCAAAGATAGCGGTGAATGTAAAAATAGCGAGTATTGTGATTTCTGTGTTTGTTGATTATTGTTGTTCCCTCTGGGGAATGAATGTTATGACTCAATACAATGTTTCAATGGGAATACAAAATTACAAGCGTCTAGTCCGTCATTCATAATCCAGCCGTCGTCCATTAGAGAATATCCGCGTCCATAATCCAAAGATCTATTCCATTTTTCACATAACAGTATTAGCACCAAATTCAAAAAGACAATCATAGTATACATAAACATAGGCTTGTTTCCTGCAAGAGAGAAGCGGTCAACAGTTTTCAATGATGCCGGCAAGACATCATGATGTTCCAAAAATATCAAATCCGTATCGCTGATCAGTATTCTTAATCCATAATATTCGTTATAGAGTCGTCATCTAAAAAAGATGTATCTCAGTCACGCTTTGATTGTGACTGTTCATATGAGTACCATGAGGATCTTGAAGTACATGGGTTCATACGGCCCCTAGCCCCGGGTTAAGCGGAATTAGACACAAGTTACGAAACGTAGCGCCATAGATCTTGCACGCTACGTTCGTATTTTGCTATCAGCATGCGATATGTATCGCCAAATTTGAGAAACTTTGAGTGGAAGCGCTTGGAGGAATAGCCCTGTAATACACGTCATCTATTATTTATTTTTACATTCACCCCATGCTGAAATTCTACTGCCATCTTTGATTCTCGAAGTTTTATACGTGGAAGAATGAATCGACGAATAATTTAGGGCCTTGCAGGATCCGATATGTACCTGAAAATATAATAGATACAAGTAGAATCGTATTAATATTATAACATAATGCATTAATAGTTGTAATGTCTCAGGAGAATGCCGTAAATAACAAATATATGTCGACTGGGCACGGCCGTCACGGCTGAGTAATCGGCTGGAAATCGGCTGGGCAGCGGCTGGGCAACGGCTGGGTAATAGTATGACCCCATAACCTCTCATGCATTTGATATGCAACAACAACAACTTGGATTATTTGGTTGGCTTCGGCGTAAGTCATCAGTCGACAAATACTTTCCGATATATAGAAATGACGGGTGGTATACTAGGAATCATTGCGTTGTAATGACATAAAATAGCGACAAAAAACTTACCAGAAAAACGGCAAAAAATCGCATCGTCCATCTGTACAAGCTGAGGATCCGCCATGTTCAATCTTCTGCTAGAAGCCACCAACTCGTGAAGCATGATGGGAAGTGAAACCCGACTACCGAAGCAAGGCCCATTGAAATGCATTGCAGTGAGGGTTCCCCATTATTTCGTTTTTGTCCAAAAAGAACGCTTCAAAATTTCGTCGGGAACCATGATAAACCCTATTGGAAATCACATGAATCGTGGGTTCCCCATATGACAATTATTTGGCGGGAGATTTCACGTTGCATTCCAAGACCTTCGTCTGATCGACGGAGGTAAAAAACGAGTTATATTTTTCCAACATAAGAAGTACAATACCGTTTCTCATTTAATTTAAGTATACACATTTCTGTTCTGACTATAAATGCAACTCAAAAGGTAGAGACAACCGCTCCAATGCGCAGATGAATCTTATGAATAATAAATGCTATTTACTAAAACAAAATACATTTTTATATATCGAAACAGTTCAAAACGTACAAGAAAGTTTTCTAGTATTGCTATCGTGTACTAACTTTTCGACCTGTGTGTGTGTGTGTGTGAGATAAGTTCAATAATCACACTCTGTAAGATAAGTTCATTGACCACAACACAGACACAGAGTGTGGTCAACGTGGAAAAAAGTCTTATAGTGTACCGGTATTTATTTTGTTGCAGGTTGGAATGATGACGCCGAATAAGTTAACATGGATTACGATATTTACTCAAAGATGATCAGTGGATATTAACCTGTACTACTGACTATATACGCTACATTCTCCCCTTCCCCACTGATAAAGTCTGAGTGATGTGTGTGTGTTCATCGCGAACAGACTGAGTTTTAGACTATTTATTAAACCGAAGAATCGACCCAACCACGAGACTGCATACAGAAATCGATTTTTATGTGAAACTTATCTGTTTGATCTTGGAAAATTACTCGACAGAGGTCATTTAATTTACTGAATGGAATTAACATGAAGGCAAGCATTGAAATTGAAATTTATCTCCCCTCCTCAATCAACTACCTGACGTTTCTGCAAAATGAGTTGTCACAATTTATGAAAATAGAAATTCTCAGTCACTGAAAAACGAAATGTACGTTCCAATTATATATCTTCTGATTCGTTTTTCTTTGAAAAGAGAGAGAGGTATGCTCTATTTGATATTGATTGTTCTGTATTTGAGTAGCGGTACTGCTTTCATGTTAAAGCTGACACACGCACGCACGTGAATATTCAATGACTTGAATTGAGTTTATAATAACACACACCCGTAATTCAAATATATTTTAACCTCACACCAGGCATTCGCCGTGTAGAGTCTAAAGAAAAGATTGAATAGACTATCAAGCGAGCTGTGTGTATTAAAGAGGTAAGAATTAGAGCTTCCCGCGGCGAATCGTTGTGAAAGCTCAGGAGATATGTCTACAAATACACATAACAGCTGGAAGAGAAATTTGTCTGCACTTGGAAAGAACAATTAAATATGTCCAGCAAACTCGATACTTATAAGCTGGTGAAAAAATACCCGTGCTTTGAGAATATTCTGTTATCAGTGAACAACTACAAACATCGATCAGCACCAACAAAATGAAGAAGTAGTGCACAACGACTACAATAGAAAGTGGCAGGTATACCAAGACTCCCAGAAGTGACAGACTGTGTACAACTTGTCAGATATTTGGGGATGAAAAACACTTCCTATTGTGCTGTACTGCTTTTAATGTACATCGGGATATATTGTTGAAGAATATTGAGTCATTTGTTACATCCGATATATCAAATGATGATCTTTTTATAAAACTATTAAGTTGCTCAGACAAAATAATTACCAAGAATGTAGCAAAATTTGTATATGACTGCTTCAGTACTACAGATAATTGAATACTGAATAACATTACCATTGTGTAAAGCTGTAACATATTAATATATATCTGTGCCAATATGCAGCCAAAGAAGAAGCTTATCCGTCATCAAGTTTTTAATGAGGTATTTTAGTATGTGTACCCTACCTATTATTTTACAGTGTATATTATGTACGCTTATGTCTGTATGTTATGTATTTTATGTGAGTATGTAGGCACTGGCACAGGGATGTATTAAACAAAACTCATTTCCTAAAAATCGTTCCTAGAGACAAGCTTCTGATGGTTTTAAAAGGCTGCTATAGTTTAGCTTATGCCATGGCAGTAAATCGTAAATTTCAGTCACCAACCTGTGTTAGAGGATATAGTTTACTTTGGACGAGTAAGTCGCGTAAACTCTTATTCTTTCTGTAAGCTATGATTGGCTTCAGATTGAGTGGCTGCCTCAGTTTAGGTTGGAGATTCTGATATTCCTCCTTTAGCATACAAACAGCTTCAACATATCGCCTGCTATAGGGAATCACAAAAGGTATTATCTCCCGTTTAGACTGTTTACCTGGATCGATATTCATGCCGAAAGGATATCGTGTTTGTAAAGTTTTGATCCAAAATGATTCGCGTATCGCTCTTAGATCGTCAGATCCTCAAACAAGCCTATATTTTTACCTCCGTCGATCAGACGGAGGTCTAGGAGCGCAACGTGAAATCTCCCGCCAAATAATTGGCATATGGGGAACCCACGACTCATAGTATTTCCAATAGGGATCGTCATGGTTCCCGACGAAATCTTGAATCTTTTCTTTGGACACAATTGAAATAACGGGGTTCCCCATTGCAATGCATTGCAGTGGGCCTTGCTTCTGTAGTCGGGTTCCACCTCAATCTCGAAACCAGAGCAAAATGGTACATCTTCAGAAAATTTATGACCTAGGCCTATCCCAAAGTTCACAAGATCATTATTGTTTAGCATCATCAGATAAACAAGAATAGTACGACCAGACAACATGCAGGCGAAAATACTGTATAATTGACGTAATTCGTTGTTTTCCGCGTTTCAATGGTTGATCTTCAATGCAGAATCTAGGTCAACTAAATTGATAATGTCTGCTGCTTCAAACGAGTAGGCCTACAAGTACGTTCAGTTTTATTTTTTTAACAACAAAACTTGCATAATGTTAGCAACAAAAGTACATATCATCGGGCGTATGAACAGTACTATGTATTGAATGAAGAACAGAAATGCTGCAAATGCCCTGACCTGATCATGTACATGTCACGCTAAGAACCTTGGAATAGGTCATAAATTTCCCGAAGATGTACCGTCTTGCGGCACCAGTCCATTCACACTGCCATTCACGCCCATTCATCTCCTCGTGGGTTCGTCCGTTTGTGTGAATCGTGTACCTGTCATTCACTTTGTAAGTTACTACAGTCTGATAAAACTGGTGTTGATAATTGTAATCTTTATTGGTAATGATCATTGACACAATATCTCCTCCAAGCAGCACGCAAATTGCGTGTTTTACGGTTTCCAGGGGCAACGTTTTGAAGGGGGATAACTCCGCTCAATACTTCCAGCGCACTTGTACAAAAGTTGTCTCCCTTGGTATTTGTTCAAACGATATAAAGATGAACAATTATTCTGAAATTAATTTGAGGGATTCTCCAATCCAATCAAGATTTTGCAGAACTAGAACACTTTTCAGCCATTTCATTTAATTTTTTTGGGGTCTTTTTTTTGTCTTCGTTTTTTTTTTTTTCTTGTTTTTTTTTCATTCTGGCTTTAGTGAGTCTGTATGACAAAAAAGAGCAATAAACCTGATTCTTTTAATTTCTGTAGACATATATACCCTTGGATATCTGTTACCCTGATTCAGTCATAATATTGTCTGTATTATATTGATGTCGACAAGGAATATACATAATTATTTGATAGTATTATTAATTGTATGTTGTTTATGATTAACATGAACTTTTTATTCGCTGGAATCCAGCCATTTGTTCCATATGGGCAATATTCTCATCAGCCATCACCATTCAATATGAATGTGATACATGTACAAGTCCATGGTAATTGATACATTATGGTGAAGGTGACCTGTAACACCAGTATACAAAATTATTCCGAGCTCATTGAATCAGCACATGATGCTGAGACAGATCAGAACGGAATGTCGGTAAAATCAGATGTGTTTTGTAGAGGATTCTGTCAATGAGGATGCTATACTGTACACATACAAAATATGAAGTGTTGATGTGTAGGGCCTATAGCATAAAATCACAAGCAAGTTGGTAAAACTAGGCACACAGGGTCTCATTTCTGACGCTAACGTGTTGATTGGGTGGGGGGGGTTCCTCTCATGGGGAGGTGTGGGTGGGAAGGGGCCTAATGTCTCAAGCAGTATTCCAGGTTTTCCATCAATATACTCTATTCCATACCCCAATATTTCAAGCACGTGAAATCAAAGAAATATTATTTGCGGGGAATGTGGCTTCCACATCCCTAGCTGGACATGCTAGTGGGGAACCCTCATTCTCACGTTAATTACCATTGGTGAAGTTAACGTCAACAAATGCAAAATTGAACTTGGCATCCGGCCCTATGCTATTCAGTGATGTACTATTCCCCTACTGATCATGTTGCCTCGACGGAGGTCTTTGCGCTCATTCAGCGCTTGTTGTATACTATGATTGTCTTTTTGAATTTGGTGCTAATACTGTTATATGGAAAATTGAATAGGTCTTTGGATTATGGACGCGGATATCCTCTAATGGACGACGGCTGGATTATGAATGACGGACTGGACGCTTGTGATCTTCCTGTGTGGTGAGAGTGGGAATTTGTTCAATAGGCATGATCTCAATGTGTTCCTGGAGGATGTGTCCTGGGAGATTGAAAAGGTCGTTAACCGGACCGTCGTTTTCGAGAAAAATATCAGATTGGTGACGCGTGGCTCGTTCCCCAAATGCCCTTTTCGTTTCATCGATATACTGTTTAAGACGCTTTTTACACGTAATGAGATATATTACGTTCACCGAGTCACATGTGAGATGGTCTCGTAGTTGATATTTGTTTCTCGTTTGTTAACTTTTGAAGTATGTTCGAGTCGCGATGAATGCATCAAGTTTACATCGATCTTTTAGGCATTTTTGAGTTTGACCATCGCCGACGTTGGGGCGATTAGGTTTGATCCTAACGGGTACAGACCTACCGGTGTCGTCTGAGTGTTGTATTGTGATCTCTCGGAGGGTGTTCGATTTGATTCGACGCAGGAAACGAGCTGAATAGCCTCTAGGTTTCAATGCTTGTTATAATACTGAACAAGACTGATTGCAATTTTGGAGATTGCTAGAATTCCGATGAAATCGGATGATTTGTGATTTGATTATACCCTGAAACATATGAGGAGGATGAAACGACTTGGCATGGAGAAGTCCATGTGTGTCGGTAGGTTTGAAAAATACCTTGTAATCTAAATATCCAGTATTGGTAAACCCGGGACCTTTGTAGACTGTGACATCCAAATAATCAATAGAGGATTCGTGAACTACTGCTTCTAATTTTATATTGGGGTCATGGCTGTTCAGAATGTCAATAAATGGCCCGAGATCTTCTGTAGGGTGATCCCAAAGAAGAAAAATATCGTCCAGAAAACGGAGGTACAAGAGGGGTTGTTTGTCGCATTTCCTTAAAGCCTCTTTTTCCCACTGAGCTACGTAAATAGATGCGAAGTTTGGACTAAACCTTTTCCCCATAGCACATCCACTGACCTGTTGATAGATTTCTCCATTAAACTCAAAATCGTTTCCTTTAAGACTAAGTTCCATAAGTTCAAGAATTTCGTCATCTGGTCTTTTAGGATCGGGAAACTGTTGAAAAGCGGTTTTGATCGAACGTATTCCCCCATCTATATCAATATTGGTATACATTGATTCAATATCCATAGTGACTAGAAGAGCATTCGGAGGAACGTTGGTTTGGGATAATTTGGCAAGAAAATCTTCGGTGTTTTTTAGATAACTAGGATGCCGGTTAGCAATTGATTTGAGGTGATAGTCAATAAATTCGGAAATGTGGTAAGAGTCAGACCCACAATCAGAAACAATAGGTCGGCCTGGCGGGGTACACTCATCAGTCCATTTTTCAATCGGCTTGTGGATCTTCGGCAAAATGTAAAAATGTCTCATTTTTGCTTCATGTTTCTTAGGGGCCAGATACTCTAACTGTTTGTCGGAAATAATTTGTTTTTCTTTTAATTGGACCAAAATTTTAAGAAATCTGACATAATTTTGAGGCCATATTTCTTTGTTTAGTTTTTTGTAATGCCTAGGATTATTGAGCAGACGCTCGGCTTCTTTAATTTAGTTTTCTCTTGACAAGATAACAGTCACAGAGCCTTTGTCTGCAGGCTTAATGACTATGTTTCTATTGTGACGTAATTTAGATAGGGAGCGGCGTTCCGAAATAGACAAATTTTGGTAATTTCCAAACCTACCACTTTCTAATAAAGCCGGACCTCTAGTTGAAAGATTATCTACAGCTTTTGGAATTTCAGGATCGACGTTGTCGGGGATATACCCGGAATTAGCCGTGAAGGGTTCTTTTTTTCCGACAGAATTTCTATAGCGATCAGCCAAGTGAAGTTTATTTTTGAAAGGTATGATAATTTCGTATCCCTTGGTCTCCATATGTGCATCCATGCCTGTGCTGGGTTTGGGAGTAGGCACAAAAGAGAGACCGTGGCTGAGCAGGGAGTGATCAGGTTTGGTTAGTACAAGACTATTGGTTAGGTTAACTATGCTAGTTCCTAAACCAAAATTAGGGCGGTACATGCCCTCTCCCAAATTTAGTTTAAATCTATTGTATGGAGCCAGTGTTTATACAGATAGTTTGCTGTATCTTCAGTCCAGTGAATGAATTCAGGGTCAATTCTCTTGATAATTTCCCAATGCCTAATGTGCTCAGCATTTTTGTTTAGAGATTCTATACAATGACATTCACTGGCTGGTAGAAGGTCCGAAACTTGGAGTTCGATAAAATACAACCAGGCGCGGGTGAAAGCTTTTCGGATCGAACTCATCATTAAACTCATTTATTGTTTGGCAAATGGTGGCTCAAGTTGTTTGTTATTTACTCCAATGTTTAGCAGATTTTTTTGAGGCTTGGAAGACCCGTGTCGATAATGGCTAGCCATATTCCGAAAATGTTTGAACTGGGCACCAGGATAACATTCGACTTGAACATCAGGGTGTGGTTCTAGATTAATCCGAGAAAGATTCGAAGCACCCCAAAGAAGGACATTTTTGGTGACTTTTGGGAGGCGCCAGTTCATTTTTGCCTGTCTGTCAGAAGCAGTGTGCCTGAATTGATAGAATTTTGAATTTTGAATACGGCGATATGGTGTACGGAAACCGGCCGTTGGGGGTGATTTTGCGGTGTCAGCATAGGAGTTAGTACTAGAGACACCCGGGTTAGTTGGATTAGATGTGTTAGATGACGAGTTAGAAGGGCGATTAGGCTGAAGAGAGTTAGATAACCGAGTAGGGGTGGACGCGACCGAAGGAAGGTTATAAGTAGGAGGATGTAGAACACGTGGAGATGGGGAATGCGACATAGCAGCATGTGTCAAACTGGGCGAGGTTGGCAATGCTGATGAGTCAACAGGCGGAGACGGAGACCGTGTGCTTGTAGAAGGCCGAGATGCCGGAGGAGTGGTAGTTGGCTGACGAACTATACCCGAACGATTCTCCGACACCGTGGGGTCGAGGTCCGAAATAAATTTCCGAAAGGCCGAGATAGTGGTTTCCGTCAATTTGGCTTTATGATTTTGTTTCCCCCATTTTAAGGCGTTAGAAATAGCACGGTCGAAGTCCAGGTCTTTAGAAGATTTGGCCGAAATAACCTGTGACTTCAGTTTTTGAAGACATTTTTTGTAATGTTTAACCAGCTCATGTAGACTTTTAGTTGCCCAATTTTGGTTTATCAGTCCAATGCCGAAATCAAAGTCTGAGTCTCGCTGAGCTGGTTTGAAGAAGCTGTTCCTATCATCAACTCTTCGCATAAGTGATTTTGGGAGGGAGTCTTTAGCCAAATGCTCCTCTAGTAAGCCAATGTGGTGCACTGTAACACCTGATATAATACCTTGACCAGACGAGAGAATTCCGAAAATGTCTGATTGTCGGTATTTTTTGGGGTCGAATGGTTGGACTGACGTGGTCTACGAAATGTCTGTCCTTTTGTTTTTAGGGCCGTAATTCCTGGCCATTTTTGTCTGAATAATTTAGAGATGCAGCCGAAATTGTGAAGTAGAACAAAATTGATTTAGAAGAGTGTTGAAAGTGATTAAAGTCTGGAAAAGAAGAAACGGTTAGTAGGGAATAGATCTAAAATATGTGACTACAGTATACTATACTATAAACAGTACGGTAACTACATATACTATACAGTGTGATATTTAAAAGCACTATGATAAGCACTATATAGGAATGCTAAACAACAATGTAACTGAACTAAAGCGTGTTCAAGCAATTTGTCAACACAGAGATACCCACGTAAGCAGATAAAACCTGAAAGGTAAATATGGTATTAATCATAAGCACTAAAAAGCTAAACGAAAATGTTACTACACTAAAGCATTAACGACTTAACTAAAGCATGTTCAACTTAACTAAAGCATAAAGAAATAATTTGTCTACAAAAAGGTTCCTGCGTAAGCAGATAAAACTCTGAAAGGTAAATATGGTATTAATTAGAAGCATAAAAGTAATCTTACAGTCAGGCCAAAGTTTACACCGTCGCTGGCTAGAATATTTTCGGGTGTGGGTGCCCGCCTTCAGTAACCAAAAAACAAGTCTGAAAACTCAATGATTGAAATTGCAGTTTAAGGGCCGCTTCCCGTACGGATTTCGCAGCCCATCAACTCAATGTTTTATTTTAATTACACGTTAGTTCGCTAAAGATGTTTATAAGCGCTGTATTATCAAATAAACAAATAAATAAATAAATAAATATATAAATAAATAAATAAGTAAATAACAAGGAATGAGCGGATGGAGATATATATATATATCTGAAAACACACGGAAAATGTTCCCATTTTATATCCTCAAGAGACAAAGCTTGTGTACACCAGGGTCCCATGTAGTGATTAGGCAGTGACACATGTTTCTCAAATACAATTATTTTAATAGCAATATCTAGATAAAAGTTGACTTAAGATAATCCCAGTTGAAAGTCACTCTGTAAGCATTCTAAATACAAAATTGTTGGCACAACTTGCAACGGTTTTGTCATCAGGTGGGCATGGGATAAATGGTTCACATCCACAATGATTAGTGTTTTGACTAAACCCTGTCATTGTAATCAGTAAGAGAAACATCAACCGTTAATTGTTTACCGTGAGACATCATGTGCATTGTTGAAACATGGGTTGGATATCAAAATACCCAGTGATCACGCAGTTACTAAAGTAATCAAAACAATCATTGTACATACAGCAAAGATGTGAGATACTGAGTACCTATCCGAGATAACAGACATGTTCCGACGGTGTTGTGCGAAATAGACAAGCTGGGTTTTATAGAAACAATTTAGGAGCCTGGCACTGGCATGTATGTATTTTATGTGAGTATGTAGGCACTGGCACAGGGATGTATTAAACAAAACTCATTTCCTAAAAATCGTTCCTAGAGACAAGTTTCTGATGGTTTTAAAAGGCTGCTATAGTTCAGCTTATGCCATGGCAGTCAATCGTAAATTTCAGTCACCAACCTGTGTTAGATGATACAGTTTACTTCGGACGAGTAAGTCGCGTAAACTCTTATTCTTTCTGTAAGCTATGATTGGCTTCAGATTGAGTGGCTGCCTCAGTTTAGGTTGGAGATTCTGATATTCCTCCTTTAGCATACGAGCAGCTTCAACATATCGCCTGCTATAGGGAATCACAAAAGGTATTATCTCCCGTTTAGACTGTTTACCTGGATCGATATTCATGCCGAAAGGATATCGTGTTTGTAAAGTTTTGATCCAAAATGTTTCGCGTATCGCTCTTAGATCGTCAGTCTCTTCCTGTGTCGTGAGAGTGGGAATTTGTTCAATAGGCATGATCTCAAAGTGTTCCTGGAGGATGTGTCCTGGGAGATTGAAATGGTCGTTAACCGGACCGTCGTTTTCGAGAAAAATATCAGATTGATGACGCGTGGCCCGTTCCCTAAATGCCATTTTTGTTTTACCGATATACTGTTTAAGACACTTTTTACACGTAATGAGATATATTACGTTCACCGAGTCACATGTGAGATGGTCTCGTAGTTGATATTTGTTTCTCGTTTGTTCACTTTTTGAAGTATGTTCGAGTCGCGATGAATGCATCAAGTTTACATCGATCTTTAAGGCATTTTTGAGATTGACCATCGCCGACGTTGGGACGATTATGTTTGATCCTAACGGGTTCAGACCTACGGGTGTCGTCTGAGTGTTGTATTGTGATCTCTCGGAGGGTGTTCGATTTGATTCGACGCAGGAAACGAGCTGAATAGCCTCTAGGTTTCAATGCTTGGAATAATACTGAACAAGACTGATTGAAATTTTGGAGATTGCTAGAATTCCGATGAAATCGGATGATTTGTGATTTGATTATAACCTGAAACATATGAGGAGGATGAAACGACTTGGCATAGAGAAGTTTTGTGTGTCGGTAGGTTTGAAAAATACCTTGTAATCTAAATATCCAGTATTGGTAAACCCGGGACCTTTGTAGACTGTGACATCCAAATAATCAATAGAGGATTCGTGAACTACTGCTTCTAATTTTATATTAGGGTCATGGCTGTTCAGAATGTCAATAAATGGCCCGAGATCTTCTGTAGGGTGATCCCAAAGAAGAACAATATCGTCCAGAAAACGGAGGTACAAGAGGGGTTGTTTGTCGCATTTCCTTAAAGCCTCTTTTTCCCACTGAGCTACGTAAATAGATGCGAAGCTTGGACAAAACCTTTTCCCCATAGCACATCCACTGACCTGTTGATAGATTTCTCCATTAAACTCAAAATCGTTTCCTTTAAGACTAAGTTCCAAAAATTCAAGAATTTCGTCATCTGGTCTTTTAGGATCGGGAAACTGTTAAAAAGCGGTTTTGATCGAACGTATTCCCCCATCTATATCAATATTGGTATACATTGATTCAATATCCATAGTGACTAGAAGAGCATTCGGAGGAACGTTGATTTGAGATAATTTGGCAAGAAAATCCTCGGTGTTTTTTAGATAACTAGGGTGCCGGTTAGCAATTGGTTTGAGGTGATAGTCAATAAATTCGGAAATGTTGTAAGAGTCAGACCCACAATCAGAAACAATAGGTCGGCCTGGCGGGGTAAACTCATCAGTCCATTTTTCAATCGGCTTGTGAATCTTCGGCAAAATGTCAAAATGTCTCATTTTTGCTTCATGTTTCTTAGGGGCCAGATACTCTAACTGTTTGTCGGAAATAATTTGTTTTTCTTTTAATTGGACCAAAATTTGAAGAAATCTGACATAATTTTGAGGCCATATTTCTTTGTTTAGTTTTTTGTAATGCCTAGGATTATTGAGCAGACGCTCGGCTTCTTTAATGTAGTTTTCTCTTGACAAGATAACAGTCGCAGAGCCTTTGTCTGCAGGCTTAAGAACTATGTTTCTATCTATGGTCCGAATGCGTCGTGTGAGGTGTCAAAATGAAGCCCTCGGTATTTTAGTATGTGTACCCTAACAATTATTTTAGAGTGTATATTATGTAAGCTTATGTCTGTATATTATGTATGTATGTATGTATGTATGTATGTATGTGTGTATCTATGCGTTTTAGCCCTTCTGCGGCACAATTGATCGCAATAAACTATCTATCTAAACATAATCGAAACACAAATAACATTTGACTCCCGAGGGGGGGGGGGAGGTACACAAGCAAAACTGTAATTTCGATTGCACAAGCTGTGGATAAAGCAATGATTCCAACTGTAAAAACATAAAACACAATCACAGCTTTAAAGTGGATGAAAAGACATGCATTTATTACTGGCGTTTATCTGATGTTTGTAGTTGTGTAGATGTTTATATGTATGTAAGTATTTATGATTGTAAAGCACAGTTGAGCACAACTTGTTCACAAATAAGGTTTTCAATCTATTAATGACTTTCATAATATTCACAGTCACAGTCACAGAGTTTTGGGGAAAGACCGACTCCTTAGCTCGTACACTTCAGCTTGTTGTGCTAGAATTTCTTCTTCTCCCCACGGGTCTTCAAGTACTGATAACTCAATATCCCTTGTACCAACACTTGTGGAAGTTCTGGTTACCGTTGTCAGTAATGTTTTTAGTAGCACGCCTACGACCATCACCAGTAACGTCATCACACACGACATAACCCCAATAATGATGCGATGGTTAGAAACTAAAAATAAATAAAAAAGAAAAAAAGGTTTAAGTGTAAAGAACAAAATATGGGGAAAATCTCATTCTATGTCAATATTTTCATCGTCTGAGAAAGAATGAGGAAAGATAACAGCTTCAGTATAATCTTCCACAACGTTTGTCATTTCGATTTCATTTCCATCACGAAGCTTTTGATATTGAAACTGATTAATGCACTTTTTGCATGAGTTAATGCATAGGTATAGATTAGTTGTTAGGATCAAAATCAAGATGACAAGTATTATTTTAATTAATATCGCACTTTCTCTTCGTTCGTCGCCGCAGTCGCAGGTATTATTATAATCAAAAGGAGCTGGTGAGCTGGCTATCGGTGTAGGTTCTTTTGTTGTTGTGGGTACTTCTGTCGCCTGAGCTGTCTCGGTAGATGTAATTGAAGACAGAGGGGATGGTGTTGTTGTGGATTGACAGTTGTTGAGGTCATGGTTCCACTTGATAGATACGTCGATATCGAAGTTGTTGTTTGTGATGATATTGTTGTTGTTGTTGGTGTTGAAAACGAGGTTGAAATCGCGGTACCGTATGACAAAGAACACCGTTAACAGCTGGGCGTGTTTTCTACGTCTTCACATCCTCGCATGAAACTGGGCTGTCTGTCGCTGTTAATATTGTTTTCAGGTTAGGAAAATGAGCTTCTTGCAGGTGAAGGTGTAGCATATTCTTCGACGAAACCAAGCTTATTTCTACCACCTCTGTGTATCTCTGGATTGAAGATACAACTCCGTTTAAGAATACAACCCGATCACATCTGATGGATGTCCTCGAATATCGGCATTTGTGCAGGGTATCTGCACAAACAACACTCGCCAGAAGAAGAACAAACAGTAGTCGAATGATGGTCAAGGGTTAAATTGTTCTTATATATATATATACTGATTTGGGTTTTGAGTAAAGCCACTGACCGGAAACACAGGTCAACACTTAATTGCTTATGAAATGTTTAATTAATATTACAATATAAATTTGTTAAAATCACAAGAAATGCTGTAACACACAAGAATAAGAGTGAACAAATGCGTCAAACGTTTTGTCGCTTCTCATAAATAATACGAATAAACCGACAATATTTTTGTCATCGTAAAGTAACTGTCGTTGATAAGTTTTGACTCTTGTTTACTTGTAAGATAAAATATTATACAACCAACTATTTTTATCTGCACAAAGTTTAGCTTAGTTTCTCTCTATACAATTTATTGAAGAGGTAATAATTAGATCTTCCCGCGGCGGATCGTTGTGAAAGGTCGGGAGATATGTCTACAGAACACATAATCGAAACAAAAATAACATTTGACTGCAGCGATGGTATGGGGAGTGGGGGAAGGAGAGCGAGGGTACACAAGTAAACTATCATTTCGATTGCTCAAGCTGTGAATAAACGAGTGAAACCAACAGGAAAAAAACATAATCACAACTTTAAAGTGAATGAAGAAACATATGTTTTATTACTGGAGTTTATCTTGTGTATGTAGCTGTGTAGATGTTAAAATGTAAGTAAGTATGATTGAGTTTTTCCACAGTTGAGCACAACTTGTAAGCAAATAAGGTTTTCAATCTTTTAATGAGTTTCATCATGTCACAAACACAAACTTTTGCGGACACAACGACTCGTAAGTTCGTACACTTCGGCTTGTTGGTGTATAGATTCTCAATTCCCGCAGTAACACGCCTATGATGATCGCTAGTTACGTCATCACGCTCGACATAACCCCAGCAATGATGTGAAGTAGTAGTAGTAGTAGTAGTAGTAGTAAATGGATGTTATACCAAAGTCAGTCTAAGAGCTGATGAAAACCGAGAGAACACATACAAAATTGGAAGGAGAATGTAGTTTAAAACAAATGTTGCAGTGTATTAAAACTATTAGTGATGAAGATTTGATGAAGATGAATATGCGCTATTTGCTATTTTAGACAGGTGAAAAAATACAGACCAGAACAAGTCGTAGAAGCTCATAAGCGTAGATATTTATTCATCATCCCCATTGAATTCAGATGAAGGTGGACCTAAAGAGGAAAAGGATACAGAGAACAGGATAATGTTTGGTGATATCAAGTGTTCCTATTAATTATTATTCAGAATAAAATATTAAAAAAAGAGATGTCCTTTGTCTCGTGTTTCATTTTTTCACAAACATGGTGAAACTTGTTGATTCACCATTCACGCATTCACTTTTATGAGCGTTCGCTCGATTCGACTAATTATACGCTTTCATGCACTACACGTAAAGCACCTACACAGAAAACTTGATTTACTTCAAAGAAGATAGATGTCTTGTGTAATGAAAATGTACCATAACACAGAAATGAGATGCTTAGCAAAGAGTATATTCTCAGGTTTCTCTATTCAGTTATACATCAATAGAAATTGAATCAACCATCGTTGGAAATCCTTTACAATTCAGAATAATGGGTGTCATTTCAGTTGGTCTATTTCCAAAGCAAAATATTCGACAATAGAACTCAACCTCAAACTTGGTTCACCATTCATCTAACTTTCAACAATATAAACTTTTTTCTATATACCTTGATGTAGGTATGGCGACCATTTAAACATTTAAAATGGTTTTTATTTAACCGCACCGACAGTTTTCTTCTGTCATTAACCAAAAGCTGATAAGACCTTCAACAAATTATACCACTCACTCTCATTTCTGGCTAACCATTGTCAGTAGGTTTATTTTAGGTCTGCTCTATTGTGTACATCATGAATGGATATAACATCTGTGCGATATTTGAAAAAAAACGTAATGAGAGCTTTTGTGAATATTCTAAGAGGTCGTCTACATCACCCCTTCTTTATGATTCTAACATCTTCATATGAACACGAATTATTTCTTTACAAGTTAATACATTGTACCATTATCATCTATCATGAACCAATGATGCGACTGTCAATCTAATGTTGAATCTGATATTATGTCAAGTACCTATAGTTGCATTGAAATAGTAAATTAATTTAGAATCCGAAGAATTAAAACCTCGAATCATGAAAGCGGGCTACATACACACCACGGCCCATCCAACCCTTTGCGCATACACGTTCCATTTACAAAGGTGGGCACCAAATCTAGTACAAAAAGTCTAGTACAGTTTGTTTTTTTTTTCATTTCAACGACTGCACGCTTTAATCACTTTAATCGAATCCAGTGCATTTCCCGCAGTGGCCTTTTGCCCAACGGCCCTTTCCCCATGGGCATTTCCCCCAGTGGCCCTATTCCCCAGTGACCATATTCCCCAGTGGCCCTTTTTCCCATCCTATAATATGGTATTGTACTGTGTCAATGTTGTAATTATTTTGAAAATAAAAGCTATTTCTAAATTAATTAAATGAATTTTGTTTTGTTGCCGACTGACACGTGTTCCCATTTAACATGGATGGAAAATGTATAACATTTGTAGAAATAGGTCTGAAAATCACAAATAATGTTATGACTTCTTTAATGGGCAAGCATGGGTCCATAACACATGTTTGTTTTGTACCCAAGTAACGGAATTAAAAAAAATTCAAACACTTTATAATGTTTCCATCTTTTTATGTCATCTCTGCTTATTATGCTTTAAATATGCTGGAAACTATTGATGTTTGCCATTAGTGCTTGAAATTATATTTACTAATCTGGGCAGTGTATAGTAAATATGTTTGCCCATTAAAGAAGTCATAACCTTATTTGCGATTTTTAAACTTAATTCTACAAATGTTAAGCATTTTCCATCCATATTAAAGGGGGACAAGTGGCAGTCGGCCTAGAGAATTCATTTTACACAGTAAGAAGTAGTCATCAGTCTATATAATGTGATAGCATAGTATTTATTATATCCCCCTCAACGAAGTTAGGGGGGGTATACTGGAATCGGCTTGTTCGTCTGTCTGTCCGTCCGTCCGTCCGTTTGTCTGTAGACACAATTTTTCCCCGACTACTCCTAAGATTTTGCTTTTATTTTAATGAAACTTTATATATTTGAAGATGTGCATGTCCTACTTACAAGGCAAAATTTTTATTTTTGACATATTTATGACGTTTTGAACTTTATAGGACTTTGCCATTTTCAGGATCACACAATTTTGTCCGGACTACTCCTCCCAAGATTTTGCTTCTATTTTAATGAAACTTTACATATGTGTTACCTATGGTTTGAAGTTGTGCATGTCCTATTTACGAGGACTTTGCCATTTTCAGGATCTATTCCCATGTAGAGACAAGTTTCTAGTGTTATCAAATACTCCTACTATTTTTATCAGAAGGTTCTGAAACTTTGTACACATGTTTGAAGATTTGCATCTCCTATTTGAGACATGAAATATTAATTCTTGTCAAAATTACCCAGACTTGGACTTTGTCGATCTTCTGCATATATTCAAATATATAGAGCACGTTCTTGTGTAATTAACTAGTCACACAGTTATTACTGAATGTTTCTGAAACTTATGGTTTGAAGATGTGCATCTCTTATTTATGACCTGAAATATTTGGTCAAAATTACCAGGCCTTCTTTATCCAGACTTGGACTTTTCTGCATATATTCCAATATATATAGAGCATGTTCTTGTGTAATTACAAGCGTCTAGTCCGTCATTCATAATCCAGCCGTCGTCCATTAGAGAATATCCGCGTCCATAATCCAAAGACCTATTCCATATTCCATATAACAGTATTAGCACCAAATTGAAAAAGACAATCATTGTATACATAAACATAGGCTTGTTTCCTGCAAGAGAGAAGCGGTCAACAGTTTTCAATGATGCCGGCAAGACATCATGATGTTCCAAAAATATCAAATCCGTATCGCTGATCAGTATTCTTAATCCATAATATTCGTTGTAAAGTCGTCATCTAAAGAATGATGTATCTCAGTCACGCTTTGATTGTGACTGTTCATATGAGTACCATGAGGATCTTGAAGTACATGGGTTCATACGGCCCCTAGCCCCGGGTTAAGCGGAATTAGACACAAGTTACGAAACGTAGCGCCATAGATCTTGCACGCTACGTTCGTATTTTGCTATCAGCATGCGATATGTATCGCCAAATTGAGTGGAGGCGCTTGGTGGAATAGCCCTGTTTTATAAGTTTCTGCAACAATGTTTTGTGACGTTGATTAAAATCATCACATCTAACACAGGATCTAGCAAATGCTACTAAGCGAGATATGTATACGCCATATGCAGGTCCCACTGGAATATTACTATCCAGGAAGGGATAGTTTACGATGTCGAAATTGTAATCATCTCTTTTGTCATAAAGTCGACGAGAGAGAATGACCGCTTCATTTTTATAGAGATAGAGATCTAAATATGATGTGCCTGTAGGGCTATCTGTAGTTTCCTTCACATCCAGTGAAGGTGGATATATATCCTTCACTGCGTCATTTATATAGCGATTATCCACAGCGAGAAGATCGTCTATATAGCGTTTGGTGAATGAGAAGGAACGGGCTTTGAATGGATCGGTTTTTGAAAGCGCCTGCATATAGTCATATTCATAAGAGAACAGATACAGGTCAGCCAACAGGGTGCACAATTAGAACCCATTGGAATACCTATATGCTGCTGATATATTGTGTTGCCAAATTTCACATAGATATTTTTAATGAGAAATTCAAGCAACTCTATAAACAAAGAAACATCCATGAATGATATCTCTTGTATGTAGTAGAGCTAAAGAATGCTTTATGGCTTCCGACATTAATATATCTACGATCAGTTTTCTTGAACACAGATACTATTAATGAACTTACACGGTCAATAAGGTCCTGCTGAGGGATTGTAGTATAGAGAGTCGAGAAATCCCATGTGGATACATGTCTGTACGGTATGTGACCTTTAGCATCAAGTTCTTCCGTAAGACATTTTGGGTTTTTCAATATCCACATACATTCAACGCCAGAGTTCTTAGAAATAGTGGCGCAATACCTTTCCCAAAATGCTTTTACCTCCTGAAGGGCCCTCGTCAATAGGGTTGAAAGAAGCTTGGTGGTGCAGCTTCTAGAACCAGCTATGAATCTAGCTTTGTATGGTGATTTATGCATTTTGGGAGTCCAGTATATTTTGGTATGTCGTTATGATTGGTTGGAAGACAAATACCTCTTTCCCTGAGAAACTTTTTGTGATTGTTAAATAAATCTTCCAGAGTAAATGCAGTTTGGGAGTAAGTAGACGTATTTGATGAAGATATGTCTACACTCAATTCTTTAACCAGCACCTGGTAATAGTAATATTTACATATGAATATTATATTATTCGGAGCTTTGTCTGCTGGGACTATGACGAATTTACTCTGGAGATTTGCTAGAACTTCTTGCGAATTGAGGTTTCTCAGTACTTGTTTTGCTTGGGGAAGACTACTTCTGTCAATATGGCGGATTGTTTCAACGACCTTGCTCTTGGTGAGTCCAGCCAATCAGCGAGTACTGTAGGTTCAACTTTTTCTCGCTTAGACCAATCAATAACGTACTGTTCTAATGCAGACAGGACTATCTTCTGGTCGGCCTTCATATTTATTCTTCTTGGCTCTCTATATTTAGGCCCTTTCATCAGGAGTATTTCAGATCCTTATCACTCACCACATCAAGGTCACCAGTCACAATATGTTTGCATGGTGTATAGATAAAGTTCGACAATTCACAATCACAACTATAGCCTCCTGACGTGTATAAGTTCCAGTCAAACTCCTTGACAGCATTGGAGTAATTGAATATTTGGTGGCTATAGATTTAGTATACTTATATGAAATGCAAGGAGGTTCTGTGAACTTGAAATAGTTTGGTACAGCGTTGCGTACCTCTGGAGCATTCAGGATTCGAGGTAAATTAATGATGTCCAGTCCTTTATCTAAGTAGTTGAGTTTCAAGAAAAGCCGATCTTGAGATGTTTCGATTATGTTCACTGGACGATACAACCGACATGATTTCCTTCACGTTAAACCTGGGGTCACTCATCTCATCTAGGCTCTTCAGGGGAATTTCAATTGGAATGAGTGATGGGAGCTCGCTGGCGTCATTGTTCTGTTCCTGACTGTCTACAGTTGACGAAATTGGAGTGTCTGGCTGAGATTCAGTTGCAGATGGAGGTTTCTCCGTCGGTATTGTTGTGGTTCTGCTGTTGAAATCTGTTTGGATTTGTGGGGTTTCCCTGCAGATTTCTGTTGTTTGTTAGGTTTGAAAGCTGGTGGTGAAGACGATTGTTTTGATGTTTTTTGGTTGAGGGGTAGATGGTTTCGTGATGGCTTTTGGTGTATCGGCCTTAGTTGCACCAGTTTCCCCGGTGCTGGTCTTGTCTGTTTTCTTCTTGGTGTTTCGGGGAGTTTGCAGGTTTGGTGTTGGGATGGCCTTCGTAGTGGTTGTGGGGGTAGATGTATCGGTAGTTGGTTCTCCTCCTGATTCTGGGGTTGCTGGCGTGGATAGTGGAGTTGGCGTGGAAGGAGCTCTACCTCAGACATCAATGTGGCATCCCGGAGCTTCAGCACATATGGTATCAAGTGCCATGTTTCCCCCATGTCCACTGTAAGTTCCTGCTTGCAGAGTTTCGTTTACTCTTTTCGTTGTTTTTTTTAATGCTTTGTCTGCTCATTTTAGAGCACATGTTCCTTCGTATGGTTTGAGTTTGCTGTGACGGATAACCCTTGGATAACCTAGTAAAGGTCATTTATTTTGTGGATTACTACGTGTGGTCCGCTGTATGGGAGTGTTAGTTTTGCTCTGATACCCTTCTCTCTTTTTTTCGTGTTAGTACCACACATAATCCCCCGGTTTGTAGGTGTGTGCTAATGTTTTCCCATCGTAAGCTTTCTTTTGTCGCTTGGCCGCGATTTTGAGACGCTGGCGGGTAATATCATGAGCATGTTGTAACTTGTCACGAATTCCATCAACGTATTCCTCATATGTGATTTTCTTTATCATCTGGACCAACGATACCGAATATTACCATTAGCTGGGAGTTTTTTCTCGACCAGGCATCCGCAAATTCGGAGTCAGGCCTGTGCCATCATGAGGGGTAGCTCTGTATGCTGCAGCCAAGCATCTCAAGTAAAGGTCCCAGCTTTCTTGATCATCCTTGATGTAAGACCGGATCATTCGTACTAGTGTGCGATTAAAGCGTTCCACCTTCCCATTTGGGATGTCTAGGTGTCGTTCGAGTGTTCCGAATCTCCAGTAGTTTACAAAGTTCGGTAAATATGTTACTTGTATAATTCGATGCCGGATCACTGTGCAAGTCTAAAGGGCAGCCATACATACTAATGACTTCATCCAGGATGAGTTGTGCACATGTCTCTGCTGTTTGATCCGGGATTGAAAAGATCTCCACCCAATTAGTAAAATGGTCTGTTACAATTATGATGTAATTATTCCCTCGTTCCGTCTCTGGAAAAGGCTCGAAAATATCCGTCGATACCCTGTCCAGAGGGGCTCTCACTTTCATATCTCCAAGAGGTGCTCTGGGTGACTTCGTCGGGATTTTGTTGGCTCCGCAGGTGTCGCAACGACGAACCCAGTTTTCTACATCCTCTCTGAGCTTCCACCAGTAAAATCTCTGTAGAGCCTTCTCACTAGTCTTTTTACGACCTAAGTGACCTGCAAGGATGGACCCGTGCATCTGACTGAGGACAAGGTCTCTCATACTTTTGGGAACCAGGAATTGCCATTGACTGCCAGTAGCATCCTTGCGAAGAAATCTCCAGAAAAGTGCTTCATCCATTGCAGTGAGGTTGCTCCACGAATTACAGTAATGTCTTGAGACTGGACTCGATGCACATACGTCTGGTCCAGAGGATCGTTGACCAGCCTCAAATGACTTGAACACTGGTCCTATATCTGGGTCCTGTAGTTGCTTTTTCCTCAGTGTTGACATAGCATAACCCTGCATCCATGGGGTTCTGTTCGCTCTAAGGTAGCGGTTTATGTCTGGAAACACTTCCATGAATCCTATCAGGGTTATCCGTACTTGCTTTTAGCTGATTATATACCTCAACCTCGTTTTGACTTCTGTTTAAAACGTTGTGGCTATCCATGGGAATCAAGCTTAGCAACAATATCAATCTCCAAATATACAGGCATACGAGAGTTCCAATTCTCTTGAGGAATCCAACAGGATGTATATGTATGGTGTTTTCCGACTGCTGTCCAACCACTATTTTCCCCTGAGAATTTACTCTCCGTAGCTCATCATGTATTTGGCTCACTGAAGTACCCTGCATTTCTGTGGTCCGTTTGCGTGCAAGGTCCACACTTCAATAGTCTGTCTTCGTCTATGCATCCGCCTAGCCTAGGGTTTGGACATCGAGACAAGGCATCTGCATTCTGGTGACGCTTTCCTGGTCTGTATTCGATTTCAAAGTCAAAGGCTGAGAGAATTTCGATCCATCTCGCTATCCGATTCTTCTGTTCTTTAAGGCTAAAGCACCATTTCAATTACACGCATATGAAATTACACGCTCTCTGTCACCATGTAAGTTCCCTGCTTGCAGAGTTTGGTTTACTCTTTTCTTTGTTTTTGTTAATGCTTTGTCTGCACATTTTAGAGTACATGTCCCTTCGTATGGTTTGAGTTTTTTGTGATGGATAACCCTTGTTTTGCCCGCTTCATCCGTTTGGATAACGTAGTCAAGGTAATTTATTTTGTGGAGTACTACGTGTGGTCCGCTGTATGGGAGTGTTAGTTTTGCACTGATACCCTCGAGGAAATATCCGAGAATGTTCCTTTTCTCGACATGGCTCTCCGGAAATACAATCTTGTCAAATGTTGTTGTGAGCACCGATCCGGTGGTAGATCAGTTTCGCCACATAAAATGTTACGTTGATCGTCACCTTCACCTGCCATTTGGTCTGGTAACGTCGTTGGTAAGCCCATTCCAAGGGATCCGAGGTGTCCAGTTGTTATGGGGTCATCTCCAGGGACGCGCGATCCCTGATGATGAGCGCATTGCTACTGGGGGAAAATACCGGAGCTGAGCCGTCTCCTTATACCGTTACAACTAGCCTAAGGTGAGATTCATCCTGAAGACCGTGGTTTGGGTTCAGAGATGATATTGAACATTGTAATTGAATTATTTTCTACGCAATCACCGCATGGAAATACACATCTTTGTTTACAAAAAGTCTGAAATAAAGCTATCCTTGCTTTAAATACATTTTATGACAGTGTGTGAGATTCAATACCTCTTAAATCTCAAACCACCACTTCTAGACCTGTAAGGTCCACATTTCAATGGTCTGTCTTCGTCAATGTATTCGCATAGCCTAGGGTTTGGACATCGAGACAAGGCATCTGCATTTTGGTGACGCTTTCCTGGTCTGGATTCGATTTCAAAGTCAAAGGCTGAGAGAATTTCGATCCATCTCGCTATCCGATTTTTCGGTTCTTTAAGGCTAGAGCACCACTTCAATTACACGCATATGAACTACCATCGTCTGGTCCGTCATTCATAATTCAGCCGTCGTCCATTAAAGAATATCCGCGTCCATAATCCAAAGACCTATTCCATATTCCATATAACAGTATTAACACGCTCTCTGTCACCATGTAAGTTCCCTGCTTGCAGAGTTTGGTTTACTCTTTTCTTTGTTTTTGTTAATGCTTTGTCTGCACATTTTAGAGTACATGTCCCTTCGTATGGTTTGAGTTTATTGTGATGGATAACCCTTGTTTTGCCCGCTTCATCCATTTGGATAACGTAGTCAAGGTCATTTATTTTGTGGAGTACTACGTGTGGTCCGCTGTATGGGAGTGTTGGTTTTGCACTGATACCCTTCTCTCGTTTCTCGTGTTAGTACCACACATAAACCCCCGGTTTGTATGTGTGTTCTAATGTTTTCCCATCGTAAGTTTTCTTTTGTCGCTTGGCCGCTATATTGAGACGCTGATGGGTGATATCATGAGCATGTTGTAACTTGTCACGAAGTTCATCAACGTATTCCCCATATGTGGTCAAGTTTTCTTGATCATCTGGACCAACGGTACCGAATATTACCTCAGCTGGGAGTCGTACTTCTCGACCAAGCATCCGCGAATTCGGAGTCAGGCCTGAGCCATCATGAGGTGTAGCTCTGTATGCTGCAGCCAAGCGTCCAACTTCCTGTTGTACATGCGCAATACTAGATGAAAAGCTCACCTTACAACACGTAGTCAGTGGAAGTGAAAGTGAACCGAGCCTTGAACATCATGCAAGAGGTTCAGCGAATAAATAACATGATTGTGAGAACGACGATGGAATATGCGTTCCCATCCTGACAGATGGTAGCACAGGATGAGATGTGTAAGTTGGAAGCTATCCAGAGAAAATGCCTTGCACTGTGGTTTAAACAGTCTGACGACATTTGGGAGGGGGGCTATGGGAGCAATAACAGGAACCGTAGATGCAGGTGGGAAAAAATCCACTGAGGAAATGGCCAGAATCACCTCAACCACAGAAACAGTCGATCGAAAAAACTGCTACTGTCCAAACAAAATCAGATGGCTCCAAGGAGATAGCTAACCGCCTAGCTAAAAATGTCAGAACAGACAAGGGATATGGAGAAGATAACAAGACTATCCATAGTGAGCACAGAGGGAGAATACCTGGTGCACAGCCCTATGACCGACTACCAAACCCAACTATTGAATCATTATTTAAATTTCCCAAAAGCAGATCAGGTGAACCGCAAAGAGACTGTCGCAGGATAGTGGAGGAGATGATAAGCGACCTGTCCCCATCAGCGACCATCATTTTCACAGGTGGATCATGGGAGGGTAACCCAGGGTCATGTGGAAGAGGTGATACTGTGTTTCACCCAGACCGAGACGAGTCTGATGCAGCCGGTGACCGCCAAATGCTCAATATTGCAGAACTGGCAGCCAACCACAGCGCCTTAAATATTGCGTGGAAGAGCACATAGCGAGAGTCACGTAGAACATCCAGATATTGTCAGAGAGCCAATCACCAGTGGTAATACTGACCTCAGGATGAAGTTCCAGATACTACCGAGACATAGCAGTTTTGGATACATGGGGCATTGAAACAAAAAAAAAAATCTTGGGAGACCAGGTCAAGTGGACATCATCGGAAATGAGCTGGCTGACCAATTCGCCAAGCAGGCAGCAGCTGTTCCGTACACCTTCCCACAGGAAAACAACATCATCACGGTACACAATCTGAGCAGGACAGCCAGAACATTGGTGATCAGAAAATGGCAGAGAGGTGTATAATTATGGTGTGATAGTGATACCGGACAGCTCGATGTAAGGTATAGGTGTCTTGGCTTTTTAATCAGGCTTCGACTTGGCAGCGTCGGATCCCCTGGGTTTGGCAGCTCAGTAAATGGCGCTCACCCCACTGTAAGCCATCGGAATCTGGGGATTGTAATACAAGGTGTCCAACACGTTCCATCGCTTCATAATGACGATTGATGAAGGTTTCGGGCTCTGTCCCTCATTTATAACGGGTATGTTTTGCGCCGAGGTAGAAGTACCTTTCCTGATCAGTTCGTTGGGTTCTGAGCAGCACCGATTTGGGCACGAGCCAAGCCTAACGCAACTGCAGACCGCCAGTCCTCTGTAAACAGCTGGCCCACAACAGGCACCGAATTTTCGAAGGCCGTTCGTAGAT